>PYAF01000301.1:2973294-3008043 GCA_007407185.1 Glycine tomentella
TTATATGATTTGATTTAATAGTATTTGGTATATTTAATTTTGCCTATATAATTTTATTTTATATTTATTATTAATGTTAAGATATTTATTTGAAAAAATTAAATTTAAATCAAAATACAAAATTAAATTTTTTAATATTAACTTATAATACATCAAACTATATTTAATAATATTATATTTAGATTTTTTTTATTAATTTTAATTGTTAAAAAGGAAATTAAAGATTTGGATAGGTAATACCTTAATATTAACTTTTGTTGTGTACCGATAAAAAGACATTACTCTACTCTGGCTTTTAGATCTAAATTGACCACAAATTCCAAATTTTTTCTTGTTCGATTTCTAATACAAAAACTTAAGCTACTCAGGAACTAAAAACGTAAACAATAAATAAAAAGGAAGATGGGTTGTTGAGCTTGATTTGGGCTGAATATGACAAAATGGGTGCGATCATGTTTGAGAAGCGGAGAAGGCCACATGGGGGAAAAACTATTTCGAAAGGAGGGGAAGCAAATTTCTGGCGGTTATTATAATTAGTAGCCACTATTATATAAAATCAATTATTTTAAAATTTAAAATTTAACAAAATACAATTACGGAAAAATTGAAAAAGGGACCCAAAGAAAGCATAAAAAACTAAATGTATCAAAACTAAAAAATACTAAAATATAAAGGATAAAAATGACATTTAATCATTTTAAAAAGAAAAACATTGCTGAAAATGAAAGTGTAACACGCAAGAAGCACAAAATGACCAGTAAGCCCAAAAGGAGGACGCATTTTAAAAAATATTTTAAGGCTTTTTTTGGGTAAAAGTGCAATATTTAATGCAGTAAATGATTTATTGGTCATATAAAATTACCTAACTCGTACCTCCACACCAAATCAACTTCCCCACATTAGAAGTGCAAAATAAAACTACAAGGTAGCTGAGTTAGTGTTATAAGGAACATGTTACGTAACTAACTTATAATAAGTGCCTAATTGTATAGCTTGACAAAAAAATTGGCAATTAGAAGAGTTTTCTTTTGACACAAGTACCCCGTAACTTAAGACTTTTATCCATTTGTTGTGTTTCAATTATTAGACAAAGAGGAGGTAAATGGCTTGCTGCACCAAATAAAACACATTTTTTTTTTATACGGCAAAGATTCGAACTCATTAAGCAAGGACGAGTTTTGTTAACGTGTCAACTTCCTAAGCTTTTGACACCCAAGCCCCCCCGTCATTAATCCCCACCCACCCACCCAACCGGAGCAAAATCATGAAGTGTGATCACTTCTTGACTTCCACAGAATTCAAACTCCACCCTAAAAAAAACCGATGTTCCGTATCTATAAGTAAAAACCTTTTTTAGCCCTACCCCTTCCGTCCCATCCCTATCCTGTTTCCTGAAATCACGTGCTCCTCAACAAACCGACAAACGCGGTTTCGATGGGTACCCTTTCAAGAAGAAAAGAAAAATTATATTGAGGAGTTCTTTTCTTCGGTTATTATTAATTTAAATAAAAACCACAAGGAAAAAAAAAGTTTATGGAGGAAAATTCCACAGGGATGATGAAACAGGGTTTGGGACTGACTTATCCGAACCCCTCCCACAAGGCTTTTTTACACGCAAAATGGTACCAACAATGGAAAAACATGCATCATCATCATCACTATCACCAGTGCCTTCCCTGAGAACCACCGCCACCACCTTTGTTCTTCCCAAAGAAGGCATTATTCTTGGGTTTTGCCTTTGGTAACTCATGGATGTCCATCACCTGAATCGTTCTTTGCCTTTTGGCTATAAATACACCGCAAAAACACCAAAATAACCCGTCAGTTATATATATAGAGAGACGTATCATCAAAAATGAAAATTTTATGGAAATGAAAATTCCACCAATTTCAGCCTCTTTGTAGTTCTCTTGAAGCCTCCTTCTCGCCGAAGCAAGCCTCTCCGCGTCAAAACTGCTCTCCCTCTGTCTCTGCAATCATTCAACACTGTGTCAGATGACCACTCAATACACCTTTTACTTAAAAACCCCACCACATTAATATTTTCAGACACACCAAAATGGTTGTGAAATCTGAAATCATCATATCCGTACGTTTTGAGTAGCGGAAGCAGGGGTTGAAACTGACGGTGATGGCGCGGGTTTTGGCCTAGGTTCACTGCGGGGAACTACTTTGGGTTTGTGTTCTGCTTCTGAGTTGTTACGGTCAGACCCTGAGCTCCCATCTGCGTCAGCACAACAGAGAGCATATCAACCAAATGTGAACAATAGAACAGTACCAAAAAGATTTGATGAATCAGATGCTAATATTATGCTATACTCACTGTGTGGATTGGGCGAGTATGCAAAATCAGGAATCTGCAAAAGGAATAGAAGAATGAATATATTAGCTTCAACTTTCCAAAGGAGAAAAGCACTGAGCCAAAAAGGTTATTATTTCTTTGACCTCAACCTGCTGATGATGCCCATTTTGAGTGGTTTTCTGCACAGGAGGCGAGTCTCCATCAGCTGCCAATTCCCACACCAACATCATCATTAATTACCATTAATAACTTCACATGCGCTTCATAAAATCCCCCAATATTATTAACCTAATAATTAGTATTAATTAATAATTAAGGTTATACCCATCAGAGTGTTGCTTCCTCCCTGTGGATTCAACTTCACCCACTCATCCACAATTTCCTTCCACTTCCTGCAAAATAACAAATGAAATGAACCAAGTCAATCAATTGAATTGAAGCTCACGCAAAACACGACAACCTTAATTTCCGCATAAAAGATTGAAATTGAAGTTATATATTTATAGTTATATCTCTTCCGAAACCTGACAAGCAACTTCACCAATCGCCGAACGTCGTTTGAAGGATGCTTTCGTAACCGATTCACGTGCCTCCCTATGTCAGTCTCCTACAGGAATCAAAATTCAAACACCGTTAATTAAACCATCAAACAAAACAAAGAACAACTCCAAAATGAAATTAATTTACCTTTAACGCTTGGAATGTTATATCCATGTCCGCGAGGCTTTGCAGCAGCTCCACCAAAGAATCTTCAGACTAAAAAGGAAAACAAAACAGAGAGATTAATTAATTAAATTATTTTCTAATCTGAATTTGAAAAAAAAAAAAAGCGTTGAATTGAACAATACCTGCTCAGGCTCTTCGAGTTGCTCTTTAATCTCTAGAATCTTCTTCTGTTCGTCGTCGAACAAGCCACCGTAAGGATCTAAATCCCCGTCGCCGTCTTCGCCGTTGTCGTTTTCGAGAGACTGCGGCGTCGCCGGGGAAGCGGCGGCGGTGGAGCGGCGTTGGTGTGGTTGCCGTTCGGGGCTGGGGCTATGGCTGCTCTGTTTCTTGATTTGGTGGCCGTTGAGGCGGTGGCCGCCGTCGTCGCAATTCCGGCACCTCGGAGGAGCCGCCGTGGCGGCGTAGAGGCGCTCGACGATGCCGTCGCGGCGGCGCTTCAATTCTCCGGCGGAATCCGCGGAGGCTACGGCGATTGCGGCGTCGATGAACATCCACACGTCGACGCCCGCTGTGTCCAATATGGATCGGAAATCGTCCAAATCCATACCCGAAGCGCGCGCGGGGATTTCACGGAAAAAAGAGGTTCCGAAAAAACCGATCAATCAGAGACTGTATATAAATATATAAGACGAGTCTTAAGAAGAGTAGTTTTATCTTCTGTTTTCTCTCTCTCTTTCTGAAACGCTAATAAACGCAGAAAAAGAATCTAAGAAGATTCCTTGTTCTGTTGCATGAGGGGATCTAAAATTATTATTCTGCACGGAAACGGCAAGCGGTAGATCGAAACGACGACATAGATCTGAGGCAAGGTATGGCGGAAGAGTTGCAAGTTGTAAGTTGTGGATAATGGAGAGTAGAGAGGGGGATGAGGATTGAGAAATGAGGAGGGAGTATATTCCAGAAGAAAACCCTTAATTAATTTTAATTGATTTCAGATTAGTTTTGTTAATTGGGATTTGGTTGGAAGGTGGTGTATGTGTGTGTACAACAGTGGTATGGTATTGTTATTGGTATTGGTATTGGTATTGGTAAGGTTAAGGTATGGTTGCAAGGTGTATAGACCTGTGGGTGACTAATACCACCACCTTGACCTTACTCGTTTGGTTTAGTGCCAAACTTTATTTATTTATTTATTTTAATTGAGAATGTTAACCTATACTCTAACCACACTCTTTAAAGAATTTAAAATATTTTTTTATTGAAAGACAAAAAATTATGTTATATATAATTTTTTATATTAAATATTTTTAAATTTCATAAATAAGGTTTTAAAGACACTAATTATTAATTAAGACTTTATTATTATCTTTGTTGTGAACTAAGGGAGATGAACGGACTAACACACAATCATTTTGAATCTTATACTTCTCACCACTTTGGACCACGTTTCTACAGGTAATAAAATAAAAATACAATTTTATTATTTAAATCATTTAAAATAAAATTTTCTAACATAAAGAGGAGAGGATTGACGCATAAATGTTAGATTATGTTGTATTCTAATGAAAGAAAAATAAGTTAAAAGATATATATGATTTTTAACACTGGAAAAAGAAACAAAATTTTCTACGTATTTTTTAGTTAGTGGTAAATTACTAGTAATAAATCATACATAAATTAAATAATAAAATAATTAATATATTATATGATTATTGTACAAAAATACTTATGTAATACTTTTTTCTATTTATTTATTGAGGGTGATAAAATAAATTGGAGTTGTCAAACTATTTATGCCACCTTTTTTGTAGGGTGGGATTAGGGATTTTAATTCACCAATTTGTTTTGACCTATATTGTTTGACCTATTAAGAAAATAGGACGAGCCATGGCGGGGGTGATTTGTCTTACCTAGTTGATTCATTAGGTTTGCTATCTTAACTCGCTTAACTTTTAATTCTTTGGAATGTTGGATAAATCTTGATATTTTGATGGACTAGTATTACATTTGCAATTTCATTTCTTTGAATTTTGCTTTACCTATTTTAAAGACACTTGACATTATGTTTTACACTTGTCAACCATAGATAACGAGATATGACTGTGCTAAGTGCATGCCTCTTTTACTACATGATATAGATAAATACATCTTTCTTACTTTGCTACATAGCAGGATACATTATTTTGATTATTTAATATTTTATTTCCACTCATAATTTTTATAAACGAGTAATCATAAATATAGTTTAATTAAATTTAAATTTTTCTCTTTCTAAATTTTAAACACTCAAGTGTGAACTCTTGAGCATAGTATGATAATGTGTAATTTCTTCTTTAACATTTATGCCAGCCATGAGACATATAGTCACATATTCTTTAGCTATTCTATCCTTTTTTTTTCCCGCTATTGTTGCTTACATCCTCTCATGTGATCATCAACATTTTCTTTATCTTTTTGGAGAACAATATCTTCTTCAATTTTCAACACATTTATCATATATTTTACTTTTCAATGAGGCTATTCATAGTCTAATTTGATTTAAATATAACATCAAATTTAAATTAATTCATTCTTTTATAATTTTATTTGATTCAATTTGGTAATTTTTTATTTTTAATCTATTATCATAATTTAAATTCTATCAACTAAACTTACATAATTATTAAACCATATTATTTTGAAAATAAATTTTATTTCTTTATGATATTTTAGTTGATTTTTTTTTTACTTCTAGTTAACATTATTATAAAATGATATTATTAACTATTTTTGTAACATAATAATAAATTACACATCACTTAATATTTAACATTATTTTTTAACAATATCGTTACATAATTTTTTAACATGTAAAAGTAAAATATAAATTTTGATTACAAAAAAAGAAAATGTGATAAATTATTTAATACTTATTATTAATTACTACAAAAATCACATATTAGAAACTTATATATTATAGAAAGAAGTATACTATAAGTCATATTCTATAATCATTAAAAAAATTAAAATAACACTAGATATATAATGTTATTTAAGCATCCATTAAATAAAATCAATATAACTCCAATATGCAATTTGGTTGGGTTTGGTTCGATTTTTATAATAAAATCCAAAAATTGAATCAAATTGCAAAAAAAAAAACGATTTTTGAGGTTTTTGATTTTTTATTTAATTAATTTTAATTTTTTAGATCAATTTGACATTTTATAAATATTGTGGTTTGATTTTGAACACTCCTAGGGTGTTGATTTTGTTTTCCTTTGAGCACTTATTCTTAAGCTAACATCTTCTTTTTCGTTGAGAGAAATTTGTATTTTTCTTTTTTCTTCAATACTATTTTGAAAACATAAGGTAAATCTCATTGCCTTCACCAATTAAATTTCATTGCTACCTTTAGAATCTTCATTTTCTTCCCCAACCTTGAGAATTTTGGAAGTTAGCCCCCTCCTTTTTTTATCAAGATAGTTGGATTTTTTCCTTTTTGGAATTTCCTACTTTCGTATCAATGGAAGTACTTTGCTTGACATCATTCCTCTAGTTTAGATCAAGCTCATGAATCCTGAGAGACCCAAGTAATTCATTAATCTGTCTTTAAGACACTGGGATCATGAGCTTCTTAATTGAATGGTTGTGCTCTTTTCTTCTAAAGTGAACTCCTTTCAAAGTTCTGGAAGACCATTCAATATGGTTAAGAAACAAAATATTTCATCAATAGTCGCATGGTCATTCATTTTAAACATCTCATATTGTCTCATTGAAAGACTGGTCTTTCTTCATTTGATGATGTATTTTTTATTTTTTTTGCTCAACCTTCATTTGATGTTCTTGGTGCCTTCATAAGTGAGAGTAAGAGCTTTCCACGTATCTTTTTCAGTTTTGCAGTTAAAGAAATTGTTCTGATAAATACTTGTAGAAAGTTTAATAAAAGAAATTTCTCTACAAACTAAAAATAAGCTTTCGGAGAAACTTTTTTCATTTTCCTAACAGACGTTGTATTATCAAACCTGTTTATGAGCCCACTCCTACCCAATTGGACCATATTATTTGACCCAATATATTAAGCATTTGGACCCAAGCAGAGACCTGGCCAAAGTATAAAAATAAGACATTTATTATAAAAAATTATCAAATTTTAAATTAATATCCATTTTTAAATTAATTATTTTTATAATAAAATCATAAATATTTTAGGATTTAATTATTTTTTTAAATTACAATTTTAAAGTTGTAAGAGTTCTTTTTATTACGACTAAAGTCATAAAGAAAAATATACATTTATTATTAAAATAATAAATTAATTTATGACTCCAATTTTTTTTTATTTTTATAAATTATAAATAATTTTTTATTTTATTTATTAAATGAGTTAATGTATGTTTTATTTTACATATTATATATTTTTATATTATTTTATTCAATATATTTTGTATTTTAATATTTTATATTTTTAACTAATATTAAAGATTATTATTTTTTTTGTAAATTAAAAAGTATTGCAAAAATAATTAAATTAAAAAAAATTAAAATATATTACATGTTTAATAAAAATATTAAAATCTTTTTTTAATAATATTAAAAAATAATATTAATTTATAATTTAATAAATAATATTATTTTTTAAAAATAATTAATTTTTACAATTATAATTAATTAAATTAATAATTTCGTATAATAGTATTAAATTATTTAATATTAACAATAAAAAATAAAATAACATAATAAATTTATATAAAATAAAAAATATAGATTAAATAAAAGAATAAAATTAAAAATTAATTTAAATATATATATATATATATTATTTGATAAATTATAATTTAATATTATATTTTAATATCAGTAATATTTTTTTAAAACAAATATGTAATACATTTTAATATATTTATTTGAAATTAAGTCTTTGACATTATATTTTTAATTTACAAAATAGATAATAATCCTTAACAATAATAAAAATATAAAATATATTAAATATATTAAATAAAATAATATAAAAATAACTATCATATAAAAAAATATAGAAAATATTAAATATACAATATACAAAAATTAAAAAAATATTAAATAAAATTATATCAAAAAATAAATATATTAAATATAGAAAATATATTAAATAAAAAATAAAAAACATTAATTTATTAAATAATTAAAACAAAAAATTATTTATGATTTAAAAAAAGGAAAAAAGTTGAAATTGTAAATTAATTTACTACTTCAATAAAAAAATTCCTTTACTTAAAACTTTAAAGTCTAAAAAAAATTCTTACGAGACATTAAAGTAGTAATTAAAAAGTAATTAAAATCATAAAATAATTTACGATTTGAAAACTTTAATATAAAAAAATTATATATTTTTTTTTAAAAAAATTGTCCCTTCTTGGTAGATTGGTCGAGAGAACTTAAGAAAATAAATAGCAAAGCAGATCTAACATACCAAAAGGAACACGATGGGCACGAGGAAGATTGAAAGCTCACTGTGGGAGACGCGTGAAATGTCAACTAGTCCGACTACATTGAATTTAATTGATGTTTGGGGACCTTGACCATTGTTAGTTTTGGTACGGCGTTGAAGGAAGTGGCAAGAAGCTGAAGTAGCAGCAATGAGGCAAATGGGCCAAGGCATAGCAAGGAATTTTCTTTTGTTCTGCAAATTTCGGTGTGTTTTGGACAAAACTCTAATGGAAAGAATTTACAAGTTGTCTTAACTGTTAAAAGGAGAAGAGGAAAAGAAGAGGTCCTCAGGTTAAATTATTCTCCCTAACAAAAACTAAAAAAAGTAACAATTAAAGTTTTTCGAAAAAAAAATCTTATAAAATTAAAGTGTTTGGCCGATATGAAAAAGTATGTAAGGTGTCATGAAAAAGGCAAAGAACAAATTTTTTTTTGGGAGTTACAATTGGCCTTACTGGTTCTGTTATTGATCCCTACAATCCCTCCAAATTCCAAAATTATTTATTTTCAAAAAACATTATGAATCGTAATTCGACATCATAACGGGGGTGTAAAAATTGTGCACAACATAACCATGATTCTATTGTGCAATGGGGATTAAAAGATGACAGTTCAATAGAAGTGTGATTCCATTGTATGATATGTAACATAATCCTTCCTTTTAGTAATTTTTCTTAAAAAAATGTACAATAAAAATGTGATTCCATTATACATTGTGTATAACATAATCATACTTTCGTTTTACATTTTTTCCAGACTTTTAAAAAGTCTACAAAAATAACTCGTATTGCATACAATTTCATAGCAATGTCAACTACATATTGAGGTTCACATCCATAAAAATAATAAGATACACATTCAACGTTTGTCATAAACGAAATATCTACTACACATTTGAATCCTTAGAAAGGTCTACTATATATTGAGATCATCTAACTAATTGAAATTGTATTAAGTTGAAATCTTTTATGTGTTTTTCCCATAAGTGGGCTTCGGGTGTGCAATAGCTTCTCAATTATGGTAAAATAGGAGGCAAGGGACAACAGTCCTTTAAAAATCTTCATTATCATACATACAAAAAACAAAGTTAGCAAAAAAATCAATATTAGTTTACAAAGGTAAATGGTATCTTCAGTAGATATTATATACCTGCCCAAAGTGATTTCCATTGACAAGTCTAATGGAAATGAGACGAGACTTTGCTGGCACAAGATCCCTAAGTGGAAAGAAGGTCCAACTTTTTAGCCTAGATAAGTGGACCAATACAACATTATACCAATTAACAATGACATAACCCATGTCAAGAATGATCATCCACTTCTCATAGGGCACTGAGCCACGTTCGACATACAAAGAAGTTATTAATTTTAGTAGTTTCTCTTCTGAGCCAAATAATTGAACATAGACAAAGTGTCATGTTTAAAGTTCTTAAATCAAATCTTGGCGAACGAGAGACCAAGACTCTTGACCCTGGCCTAGCATAGATGTAATTGTCCTATAACCACAATTTCCATCTGCTTGGACATCAGCAATGTTCAAAATGCATTATGGCAATTCATCAGGAATGTCATCCATATAATTGTCCATTTTTTTCTTCTTGTTGTCACATTCACCCTTGCGAACAACTCTAGGAGTTCCCAAACTACCAACCATCGACATACTCTCACATTGAAGGTTCACGCTTGATAGATTTCATAGACTTTGGTGCACCATTTGTTTTTTTGTTGTTGCAGGGGGACACATTGAAGTGGTATCTGGAAATGCAAGTTCACGAACTTTAGTCTTCAACGTGATTTTACTAGCACATCTAGTTGTTAAAATCTCTTAAACAATGTATCAACCTCATATGTCAAAGTTAAGTCCCCCAAGAGTCACCTGTGTTGTATGAACTATGAATTTGATAACATCTTCCAATGTATATGAATGCTCTTCAAGGGAATGTAACCATATGTACTAATAAATTCAATAAGCTCACAAGCACATGGTAGACTGTGAGTAACTTTAAGTGTCCAACCACAAGCAAAACTAGTAGTACCTACGGTGTCAATCTGTTGCAACTCATGGAAAATTAGGTCTTCTGCATGTGTTGATACAAAGTCGTGCAACTTCTTATACACTAGATTGTTAAACCTTTGCTCGACTACATTTATGCTTTTATGAAATGAAGCCTTAATCGTTGTATGCTGCAAGACAAACATGTTATTCATTGCATCCCAATAACTACACAAATCTTTCATATTATCATGAAACAACCTCTTTAATTTCGCATGTGCACCTTCAACCCCGTGTTGTAACAAAATGAGATATAAATAATTCTCTTAATTTAACAAAATAAAACTTGAGAAAAAAAAAAACTGATGTAAAATAATTTATGTACCTATTTGTTGTTGTGTTTTCAAGATACATGACCCGATCAACCCATGCTTGTACAAACTTCTCCTTGAAAGGCATCAACCATGTTTATTGGACATAGCCAACAAATGTTTTATAACGTGCACACTGGATTGTAAAGCTTTTAAAGTGTGCATTATATGATACTTCATCCAAAGACTGCAACAATCATTCCCAAGCATCCATGATATTTTTCCACTCTTCACCCTTATCCACGAAGATTTTGCATTTTGTACTGACATTCTTTATAATGTGGAACAAACATAACAAGTTTGTTGAAGAACAAAACATAGTCTCTAATGCGTTCATGAAAGCAAGATCCCTATCACTAACTATAACTTGAGGCAACACGTTATCTTTCAAAAACAATCCTTTTAGCTTGCTTAAAGTCCATTTGAAATTATTTGTTCTCTCAAAACTTAAATAAGCAAAGGCAACATCGAAAGTCATGCTTGTTGAAAAGATACCAACCATTTTCAATAGCAAAAGACAATACTTGTTTGTCTTGTAAGTTGTATCACAAATCAACACTATTGAAAATGAATTCAGGAGTTTGATGGAATTTGGATGTGCCCACATTATACCTTTGATAACATTTTCATTGTCCAGCCTTCTAAACCAGTAAACACATTGGTCGCATTTTATCAACTTCATCAGATGTTGTATTTTCGTCCTTGGATCCCTTTCTTGGAGACAATATCTCTGATGTTCATTGTATATGATTTTGATGGTGTGGAGATTTGTCTGATCTTGATGTTTGATTGTCAACAAAATTTGACCAGGTTTCACCATGTTTTCATCAATTGGTTAACCATAATTTTTTCTTCACTACTTCAACAACCTGCATATGAATGACAAAACAATGTTTCCACCATTTTATGATTATGGAAATCACATTCAACAGTAAGTCTCCACCCTATGGTTCTCGATCACAAACCTCCCTTTCAATTTAAAGGACGCCTACATTTTTTGGTTTCAGTGGACTTGCACACTAACTTTTTTTGTATTGTTTGTACTTCTTTTTCCCCTTTTCACAATCCAGTATAACATGTTTTTTACTTACTTTTGACTTATGATGACAACCACAAACTCGTGCTCCTTGCCCACACGTCGAGCCCAATTTAACAAATCTTCATGCTCTTGAAAACCTAAAAGAATAAAAAAAAATCAATCACAAAACACAAAACACATACAAATAAGTCTAATGAAATATACCTTATTGGTCATGAAATTACTAGAAAGTCAAGATTGCTAGGTTGCGACTGCATATCAGTGTCTTCACCACCCACATTGTCATCATTATTATCCCCATCCATCTTTTTCATCATTAGGCCAAACTTCATTTAAAGGTCGAGCTGGTAAAAGAATTGTCTTCCATCATCCATATTTCCCATCCAATTGGTATTGTAACCTCACCAGATATAAACGTATTTCAATCCATTTTGACTTACATAATCAATACAAAAAATATAATTATTTTAAAAAAATACATAGCACAACGAAACTGTGATTTTGTTGTGTAACACAATGAAATCATGATTCCGTTGTGTTACATAATGCACTGCACAACGAAATTTTGATTTGGTTGTGTAACAAAACTTGTTGCATAACGGAATTGTGATTTTATTGAGCAACAAAAACAAATAGAATCGTAATTTTGTTGTGTAAAATTGTATAATGAAATCATGATTTTATTTTGACTATGAAAATAAAACAAAAAATACTTGACAACGTGTGAATGCATAGTGAAGAGAGAAAAAGAGAAAAAGGGAGAATGAATGAAGAAAAAGAAAAGAATGAAAATAGGGGAGGTGGGGAAGGGTGGGATGAGGAAGAGTAATTTGGTAATTACTCTTCGGTGGTAGGACAAAGAACAATTTTATTGGGTCAATAGTTACACCCTTTCCTTTTCTTCAATTCCAAATCAATGGTGATGGCAGTCCGGTCCAGTAGAATTTGGGCCCCAACTGTGTGTGTGTTGCGTGAAGAAAGATGGAGCGAGACTATTCCATATTATAGGATATTATTGCTACAAAGCCCAAAACGTTGTTATAGAATAGAATCTCACCATATACATATATTTACACATGATATTTATATATAAAATTTATATATGTATATATGCAACGTGAAAATAAATTCTAGCATAGTTTATGATACACCAAAATTAAAATTTAATTTTCCATCCTGAAAATTTAATTTATAAGATTAAAAAAATAGTTTTTAACTCTTCAAATTTAAAAGAAGATTGGATTTATTTTTGAATATTAATTAATAAATTATCCTAAATTTATTCAATTGAGTTTTAAAAATACTTTGTAAACAAACAATTTTAACATCTTAAAATTAAAATTCTCGAAAATATTGATTTTCTAATTCCTTTTTTAATATTTTAGGAAATAAATTTTTGGTTGTTACAGTTGATGCAGGGCATTGATAAAAAAATAGCATGATGAATTTTGATAAAAGATTGATTAATAATTTGTGAAGAGTTAATTATCTTACGAATTGTTGGTGTGCAAAACAATAAAGGTGTGCTTGGTTGAGGGATAAGAAAATTATATGATTCCATATGAATTTGACATCTTTTATATTTTACTTTAATTAAAATTTATTTTTTATTTAAAAAGACACAATGTACGCAGAAATAAAGTGTGTGACAGTTTAAATTAAAGGAATTCAATTGTAATTGGATAAAAGTGAAAATAATATTACTATGATTCTATTAAATACTCTCCAAATTAGAAGATTAAAAAAAATGTTTTGAATGGGATAGTAAAATATATTTCTTTATTTATTATTTCAATCTATTGGAATTTAAATAATCTGAATAATTAAATGACTTAAAACCACATTCTATCCACTTCGTTTCAAATCATCGCTTTCTGCTACTCTAAATATAACATAAGTTAATTAAGCAGTTCACTTTCAGTTAAAAAAAAAAGTTAAGCAGTTCACAAATACTTCGTATAATTACTAACTGATCATATACAGAAAATACATGTATAAAAGTAGATATTGAACATGTAAAAAAACGACCAAAGTATCGTAATAGTAGAAAAGCTTAAGGCTTGCTAAATCTTTTTCTTTTTAATGCATGCTAAATCTTATTTAATGTATCACTTTTCTCTCTCTCTCTCTTTTTTTTAGTATTTGTTGTTGTTGAGACTGAGAACAAAGAGAATTGGAAATGGTTCTTAAATGAGTTGTTGGATGACATTAGAGAAATGGGTTTTCATTTCTGACAGGAAAAGGTAATTAAGTTTATTTTGTTATTATGCAATCTTATATTATGTAATTTATATATTTTATGACATGAATGCATTTCATGAGCTGGATGATAGAATTGAACACAGATTTTGTGTAAGGCATATGTATGCTATTGTTTTTATAAAAAAAATGGAGGAGGAGCTCAGCTAAGGGATTCAGTGATGGTTGCTTCAAAAACAACTTATTTGGAGGCATATGAAGAGAAAATGAATCAGATCAAAGAGATCAACAACAAGCCTTATAATTGGTTGACTGAAGAATTTTCCAAAAAGGCATGTTGAATTACATTTAACATTACTCAGTATTATGCTTTTGTTTTGAATTAAATTAGTAAGTGAATGTGACATTCATGGTTTTATGTAACCATAGATAAAATGTAACTATACATAGGAAGATCTTAATGAGCATAGAACTTTGTAGACTGGATGAAGCATAGGTGATGTAGGTCTCCTACTTCACTTTTGGAAACACACAAGAATCATGTTATTTTTATTTTAAATTCTCAACCCTCTTCCTCTACTCGCTCAACCCTGTCTTGTCTTCAATAATTTACATCCTGGCTACTAATGTCTAACTTTATTGCTTTCAAAGCAAGTCATGTGTAGTTTTTTATTTATTTATCATACTACCCTTAAGTGAACACAGCTTCTAATCATGTTTATGATCATAAACAACTTTTGATCTTGTTGCACCTTGATCTTAATTAGAAAATATGGTATGTCTTTCACGCTTTTGGTAGACCTACTTTTGATGGGTAGATGCTATGTCTGGAAGGCTGACATTCTTTAGACTGATGCTTTATACCTTTTTTCTTGCTTTAGAAGGAGTTCTATTTCAACACTATATAGGCACAAGAATCAACAACAGAAAGCATGCAGCCAGATGTCCCACGATCTTTGCAATAACTCATCCAAATGGAAAAAAAAAATAATCATGGGTTCATGATAAAAAATACTAAATAAAGCTAAATATCAATGTTAACAATTGAGAAACCAAAGTTTATTTTTAGCAGTTAAACAAAAGTTATTAGTCTTACCTATGTCTTTGTTGTGAGCATTTCTCTACAAATGATAGAGGATTAAAAAAACGAACAGAAATATTAGGTTTGACATGAATTGGAAGCATTAGCAATTTCAGTTATAGAAAGTCATATTTGAAAAATCCACAAAAGAATATTCAAGCATTGAATTTCTTTTATACACATTAAGAAGTTTCTAATCCCAAAATTTGATACTCATTTATTGTTCTTAACAGTTTGGTAGTTGCATTCTTTTTGTTACGTCATAGAACCACAATTCACAAATGGAGAACATGGAAGAATTTATTTGATCATATGAAAGCCCTTTTTAATTAATAAACTATTCCATAAACTTATTAAAATAAGTCAGCCAAGCTTTTGTAGAAATCTCTAGCTAACAAATAACTTTGTGTTTCGAGTTGATTATTTAATAAAAGAAAAACATTTATTCAAGACAAGTATTATATTAATAAAATCATGATGCTGCTATGATAGTCCCATCCTAGGATCTTACCATAGACTCATTTTAATTTATGCATTGAAAACTTTGATCATATATGCGTTTCATGTTTTACAATAATATATTTCTTGGTCTATTTGAGGTAAAAAAAAAAAAACTCGTTTACATTGGTGTATATATAATTTTATTTTATGAAGAAGAAACCTTCAGTTTGGGAGAGTTTCGATTTGGGCGGTTGGGTTTATACAAGTCTTGACCTAATTAAGTGGGTCAGATTTATAGAAACATATTAGTGGTGAGCATAGCCCTTTAAATCGACCCTGCAAAAAGCCAATAGCATTGAAATGGATGAATGAGGGGATGTAAAAGAAATAGGAATGAAAAAATTAAATGAGAACATTATTGGGAATAACCCAAGTCTCACATCGGCTAAAGATAGTGCCAAGTCAGAGTATATAAGTGGAGAACAATCCTCACCCTATAAGCTAGCTTTTGGGGTTGAGTTAAGTCTAAACCCACGTTCTAACAAACATCAAAAAGAAAAAATGGTGTATACCTTTGAGTTCTATAGGGTTTGCCAAACATGTTAGGGTTATTACTTAGTAATGATTGTATTGATATTTGAGTGAGTGAGATGTTAGTTTTGGAACCTTGCAATTTGGGCCCAGTGATCTTTAATTGGATTCCATATATATCTTTTTTTAATGTGATTATGAATAATTTATTTTGATCAAGTCAATCACCAATCCAATTTTGATAAACTGGTTTTATCTCTCATGTAATAGAGAAATTGTTAGAATTTAGATAATTACATATCTATGATTTCAACTAATATTTATATAATACGTTTTTAAAAATTTCTATTTACGAGAAATAATTAATAACATTTAATTATGTGTTATATAAATATTAATTAATAGAGACCTGGATAGTAACTTTAGTATAAACCTTTTCCTATGAAAATTTTAATGAGGAACTTAACTAAAAAATTATTCTCAAAAATGTTTTAGAATGATTTTTAAAATATTTATACTAAATATAGGAATATAACACTCTCAACCTAAGATTCTTAATTTTTCTTTAAAAAAAAATCGCCTGCCAAACACCGCATGTAAGAGAGACAAAATTAATAAAAGTCTCATTCACTACGCTCAAGTCTAAGCTGAGAAGGTGTCTAGCTGCTCCCTGTAATAATAAGACCACATCTAAAATCAAAGTATTGCAATGCATGCAGAAGATGCTGCACATATACAGAGGCAGATCCGGCTTATAACTTGGGGGGCAATGCCCCTCCTTAAATTTTGTCATTAAAATTTAATATACCCTTAATATTTATGTGCAGTATTTGTTAATTATTTTCAGTACTTGTTATATTTTATTTCCCTTAAATTTTGTCATGAAAATTTTAATATATCCTTAGTATTTATTTGCAGTGTTTATTATTTTCGGTGTTTGTTATATAGTTTGCAGTACTTATTAATTATTTTCATTTGTAATTCATGCATTAGCACTTGTTTATAAGGTGTTTAAAGTCTTTAGTCTTCATTGAAATGAGAAGTACAGTTTAATCTTATACATTTTGTAGAAATATTTTAGTGTATATTATAACAGCTCATATTCAAAGATCTCAAACTTAATACTTATATCTAAACTAACTCTCATGTTGTCATTATGGTCTTTTGAAATCTCATCCCAAGTTATAATAGACTTCTTTCATTGTTTTATTCAATCTAGAACAGTAATTTGGTTTGCCTATTTGTTTGTTCATTTAAATTATGATTTATAATTGTTTGTTCCTTTAAATTTTCTTTAAAAAATTTTTTTTCGAGGACGCTGCCCCCGAACCCCCACTACTAAATGTGCATACATAAATATTTTGTTTTGGATATGCTACTAGTGTCTCTCCTTGATTATTTTTCTGCATCCGCCATTGCACATATATGCATTGTTGAAAATTTTAACCCAAAGGAAAACTATAAATGAAATGATGCATGATTGGAAACATGTTGGGGTCCTTTCGATTTCGAGAGTTAATTAGCACAACAATAATGTAGATTTCCTTTTGTAAAAGGCACATACATTAATTAGTTAATGTTGAATGTTAAGAATCAACTTTCTCAATCCATTGCATGATTGGTCAATGCAACTTTGCGACGAAGATATTTCTGAAAATTTGTTATTAAATGTACGCGTGAGTAGCAGTCTGTATTAAAATCTAGACAACAAAAAAACATCTTATCTATTTTTGTTAACCACCGTGTGGTTTCATGAAGAGACTAAAATAACGATACGAAACCTGTATTAGATTCTGATAATCTGTAAGCATTCGTTTCATGGGTTAGTCAAATAATAAAAGATAAACCTATTATTGTGGCGGAATATAGGTTGCCAAAATTGACGTTTACCTTTGGTGTAATTGATAAACTGCCGTGTGCGCGCGGTCTGAATTACCGTGGGCTTTTGTCCAGTGCACTGAGAAGAAAGAGATTGGTGATTCAAGAACTGCACTTTGTCTTTGAATTTTATATGTGATAACTCCCATTTCATTCCAGTATGAAACGCAATATTCAGTACAAAGTAGATGAACAAAATTGGAAACATAATCCTTTCATTAGATTTAAATTACTATGATTTTAAAACAATTTTACTTTTTATAAAGTTAAAATCAAAATTTAATTTTTGAAATATAATTTCAATTTCATATGTGAAAGGGGTCTCTAATTTATTTTCTATTATTAATTTAATTTCATCAAGTCTCGTTAAAAGTCATAAAATAAGTGTCATGTTTGAGAAATAATTTTATTCTAAAATAAATATCATGTTAGGTAATTTTTTAATGTAATATTAATTATTTTTTTCATTAACATCTTTACTAAGTGTTATTTTAATTTTTCAATATAATATTAATGTTAATATTAGTTTTAAATTTGTAAAATTACCATTATCTTTCATTTATTTATTAATTTTCTTGATCTATGTAAAATATTATAAGACAACACTTATTTTGGGATAAAAAAGTATTCAATTTATTTTATAAGTAATAAACTACCTCAGCCGTTCCAGATTATACGACGTTTTAGAAAAAAAAATATTTTGAAATATGTTGTTTTATAAAATTAATGTTATATTAAATATTTTTTAAGACTATTTTTAATTAATACTTAGTGAGAATAATGTATAGGAAAAATAAATGAATTATTAATTAAAAAGATAAATTATATATAAAAAAATTATATAATATTTTCTTTAAAATTTAAAGAATTAATTATTTTTTTAATATTTATGTTAAAATTTTAAATGTCATATATAACATGTAACAGAAGGTGTACTTATTTTACATTATTTTTTTGTTAATTTTAATGATTAAAATTTCAACTATACACAGCACACCGTGCAGTTTCTTTTTGAAACTGTAAACGGTTCAGAGGTATTAATAACATTAGGTGGTCATACGGTGCCTAACTTTTTTAGATAAGATTTACGTGTAAATATATCATAATTTTATTATATTTAATGTTATTAATAATTTATAAAATATTTTTTATTTAAGTTTATATTTTCAATGATTTCTTTTTACATAGTAAATTTTAATGAAAAATATTTTAGAAATGACTTTATTTTTTTATTTGAGATTAGAAAAATTAAATGATATCAGTTAATTTTTTAATTAATGTCAAATTATTTATTTTTAATTATATATAAGTGTAGCATGAATAAGATTAGTTATGATACCAAAGGAAAGAGTGTCTGATTAACATAATTTATATGTTTTATCTTATATTTTATGTTTTTTAATAAACCATATTTGATATATTTCTTAAATAGAACAATATGAATTTTTTAAAAATGGTATTTTATTTTACGCAAGGGGATGGAATTTAGTAAAACAAAATAAGAAAGTTACTTATTTATAATGAACAAAACACAGTAAAATTTTATTTTTTTATTTTCATCTTTTTCTTGCAAGTACTTGAAAGTAATTCATATATTAATTATTATTAACAAATTTTAAATTATTATATAATATAATTATAAAATGACATACATTTTTTACAAGATAAAGGACATACTGACACTTTTTTAACTCAATTTTCATACACATACTGAAACACTAAAACTATTTTTTTTAGAGACCACAAATATCTTTAGCAAACAAGCTTGCTTATTTTGGATAGAATTCTTATGAATGATAAAGCTCTATCTATAAGCATTAAACACAATTACATATTTATTTAGAATTCCATCGAACTTGAGACCACTAGTATTATTTAAATTTAAAACGTTTAGCATATAAAAATAAATATATAATTGAAAATAGTATATTGTGTTATTTAATGATAAACATCAAATTTTTATCTATATTATATATATAGATATAACAAAATTTATTTTATATAATTTGAGTGTTGAACGTTCTAAAATTTCTTGAGCTTTAGTGGTAATATTCTTTTTTTATATCAAGAAGAATCAAATTTAGGTAAAAAAAATTATAATAAGTCAAACACACTACTCAGTATTCTGCACTAGACCTCATTAGATAAATATAAAAAAGGTACGAAGGTATATTGTAATAGTTACGAGTATTACAAATTTCTAACTTTTATATATAGAGAGAGAGGTTTAAAATGAAATTTTCTTTGTAAGTATTCATAGATAAAGAAATAAAAGAGTAAGGTTGATCATTTTTGTCGAATTAAAAATACATAACTATTGTAATAGTTATGCATTTTTACTTCCACAAAAAACAATTTTTGGTCAGAACTAAAGTGTGACTTTCAAACCTTTCAAAAAGTACACGCGATGAGATAAAACATGCATGACGAGAGAAATCAAATAAACCTTCAATGTGCGTCAACCATTTGGCACTCGATCTTCTATAAATACTCGTACATTAATAGTGTTGTCCATGAACCATTCCTCACGAACCACTTAATATTTGAGGAAAAATAAGTAATCATCTTTTATCTGCAACAAAACAATGGTGCCGCAACCCATTTTGCGTCTAACCGTTTTGCCATTAATCATTTCTCTGACCACTCTTTCCTTGGTTACCGCCGATCCCACAGATGGCTTCACCCGTCTTCCACTAAGTAACTCAAACTTTCAAGTCCAAAAGCCTTACGACGTTCCAGTCAGCCAGCGCTATAGCTTTTCAAATGGAGTGCACAGATTCCGGCTATACTCCACGGACAAGCCTCACATGCAGGGCAGCGATACGGAGCCACGAACTGAGATTCGTATCACTGTAAGCCCCAACTCACACCTTATTTTATCATTCGTTTATGAAAAATACAAACATTACATTTTCTTAATTACCAATAAATTTTAATTTATTAATTATATTACAAATGTCATTAAAAGAAATTTAAACCCTTTATTTTTTTCCCTCTTTTTTTTCTTTCTTCATCCGTAATTAAGTCCTCTTTCCAACCATCTGGTCAACTTTACATTCTTTAACACTCCTTTAATTTTTAACAACTTTTCTACTATGAATTAAAATTTATAAAATTTTGTAAGTCTTGCTTAAGTCTCACTCGTAATCTTATAGCTAGTTAGGAGAAAATCTAAATCAATAATAAAAATTATATTAGAAGAAAATAGATTAGAGACTGTATTATGAAAATTACGTACTCTTCATTTACATCAAGAAGCAATTGCAAGACTATGTTGTGACTTTGCAGGGATACGATTATACATCTGGTGTGTGGCAATTTGAAGGGCATTTTTACGTGCCTAGTGGCACAACCGGGACGTGCATCCAACAAGTGTTTGGTGGAGTATCCTCTGCCACAACCTCGCAGAGTAGAGTCTATGGTGGTTCTCTCACTCATTACCAATCGGTTACAATGGAACAAAACATCTACAATAGGTGGATTCGGCTTAACGTGATCCATGATGTGGGTGCCAACAACGTGAAGATTTATATTAATGGGGGAAATAGGTATAATGGACCTGGCCGTGGAGCTAGCACTCACTACTTCAAATTTGGGGTTTATGCACAAGTTGGTGCTTCCAACTACATGGAATCTCAGTGGCGGGATATCAAGATTTTTAGAAAATAGAAATCTAGCGCTTTCATCTCATCAGTTCCAAGTTTTAATACGACAAGCCTAGAGCTTGTTATATTAACTATAATTCAGAATAATTTACTTGGATTGTGAGAATTATCCTCCAATAAAATACGCTTTTCTTGTAGTCATAGTTTTAAACACTAGGTTTGTCATCGACTTAATCAAGAAATTGAATCATTAAATCAAATAAATGGATCACTAATTAAATTGAAAGAATTGATATAAATTAAAATAATATATATATATATATATATATATATATATATATATATATATATATATATTGCCTTATATACTTATTGAAAGATTGAGTTTCTGCATTGGCAATTGTGCTTCTTTCAACCTAAAGGTCCATGCTTCGAATCTAATTAATGGGTGTATGTGTGTATGTTCACTCACAAAACATCCTTAAGTTTTTATAAATTATAATTATTTTTATGCATTTACATAGTTTAAAAATGTCTTATAATTTCTTATACCATCAATATTATAAACAATTAAAAAATAAAGTAGAAAGATTAATATCAATTTTTATTTTTTTTATTTCTTATATTTTTTACATTTATTTTAAAAATATATATCTACAAGGATAATACTTATTTTTTTTATGAGGTAATTACCTCACACACTATATAAAGTGGATCCGCCCGTGTGGAGTGTGTAGCAATGTAGCGTGACAGGTGAACAATTTAAATTTGAAAAGAGGAGAGAAAATCCGATTCATTCTGTGACAATCCACACAGGTTAATCCGATTTTAAGATTTGTGATTGGTTACATACTCTCTTAGTTGAGAGTTGCGAAGGATATGTATACTCAATTACTCTTGTACGACTGTGTCTATTTGTAGTCATTATGGGCGTAAAAACAAATTGAACTGGATTATTTGAGAATTGAACTGAATCATAAAATTGTTCATCTGAATAGAACTAAAATATTTTGAAGCAAATTGAACTATTTTTTAACCGAACCGAACTATTTTTTTTTTTTTTGAGCTGCTACTGAGAGTAGAATAATTTTTACTCCTATTTTAAAATAGTTATCTTTTTTATAGTTTGGTTTGGTTTATTTGGTTCTCAAACAATTCTGTTTAGTTTTTTTTTAAAAAAAAGCAATTTAGTTTATAAAAAACAGTTCGGTTTTTATAGTTTTAGGTCAATTCGATTCTTAACAGTTCAATTCAGTTTCTTATTTTAACACTCCTAGCTTCTTCTTTTTTCGATACGGGGTATTTTAACAGTTCTCGTTATGGTGTAATGTTTCACAATATTACCTTTGCTAAACATAATAATCAGGCTGTCACTAATAGCCAAGAGTGGAAGCCATTGGCCTTGACGTCATAGACTTAACCTTTAATTGTGCTGAGTGATTAAGGAAACCATTCAAAATTAAGAATCAATCATCGAGTAAAACTCATAGAAAATGGCCAGGATCTATTATGGAAAGTTACTGATAATTTCAGATGACTAATTGGTGACATGGCTTCATCTTTATAGAAAGCTACAAAGACTAATGGTAATCTTTTATTAATTATTATTTTTAGTTTATGTGATTATGTGAATGTGTTAAATTGTTTTTTAATTGTTTCCGATGTTATTCTTATTTATCTCTTTTTGGTAATTGAGAATTTGATTTTGTACATGTAATCATGTTAAAACCTAAAAGTAAAACTATCTTAATTCATCTATAATAATAATTTAATAAATGATTTTGCATCCAAAAAAAATAAAATAAATTCTTTTAATAAAAACATATATAATTAGTTTTTTAAAATTTGTTATTAGCTTTAAAAAGCTTGATATAAAAAGAATTGTTTTAGGCCTAAAATTAAGTATGTTAGCTAAGCCTGTTCTGGTGTCATGAAAATATATTAGGAACCTGTATGGTAGTCTAAGACCACCTAATAGTTTTTTCATGCCATGAGACATCTCTCTCTTAATATAATACTTTATCTGACATTATTTATAAGACATTTAATATTTTTTTTGTTTTTTATTATAAGATTTTATTTTATCATTCTTATGCATTAATTATTTTTTGACTTAAATATCATGCATTATCTTTTTTTTCTCTTTTATGAAGATTGAAGAAGATGAATAGGTTCACAATAAAGTTAAGAATAAATTTTAAAAAATATTATAAATTTAATACTAATAATTAAATTAACTAACTTTTCAAATAAACATAAATTAGTCAACTATGTTTCATAAGGAAGTATTGAACTAAAATAAACAGGTATCGACATTTTTAAAAGTTATTGATCGTCCAAAAATATGTCTTATGCAATGAGACATCCCTCTTGCTCTCTTAAGATAATATTGAGATAAAATAAAATAGTTGACGACTTTTAATACAATTACCAATTTGGGAGGGATCTCTTACTCTCATTTCAGTCTCTATTTAATAAAACACGATAAGAGAGACATTTTAGTCTATATATATTTAATAAAACAGTACAAGAGAGACAAAATTAAGTAAAAGTCTCATTCACTAGTCACTACACTCAGGTCTAAGCTGAGAAGGTGTGTCTAGCTTCTCCGCGTAATAATAAGACCACAACTAAGATCAAAATGTTGCATGGCGTGTGGAATATGCTGTACATATATATGCAATGACAAAGGGCAGAAATTTTATTGAAAAGAGATGAATATAAAAAAAATTATATTATAAATAAAAATATTTCAAAAATAATATAAATCTAATATAAACAAAATTATTATATAAATTAAAATCATTTCACTTGACTCTTATTCTATGTGTTTTCATATTGTTGAAATCATTTATAATTGAATCTGTGTTAAAACTCAATTAACCTTTTTCCAATTTCTAAATCTCTTAACAACAAATGTATGAAGTCCAAAACGACCAATGTCACATGATTTACTAGATAAATAATAAGGCAAACAAAATGCAGCATCTTTGCTTGGAGAATACTCTAACCAAGATGAAAATAAATCAGACCAAGAAGAGCAAAAATGATGTCGATTCTTCTCTGGCCCAAAAAAAATGATAATTTTGAAGCTTGCACTGAAATGGACCAAATTTAAGATAAACACGACGAATTTCATCTTGTTGATTTATAAGATATTTCCATATTGGAGGACGTAGTGCAAGATCTCTTTCCAATAAAGCAATATCAACTTCTTTTATTACCTCTTTATTTTCAATTCTAAGAGACTTTGAAGAAGGAGTCTCGGTATTCAACAATTCAACATTAGGAGTAGACAATGACAAAGGCTCACTATTATTTCTCTTAAAATAAGCATCAATGGTAGTAGCACTCTTTCCCATAATTTTTCTGCGCGTCAATCACAAACAATATCAATTATCAATGACAATCACGTAAAGTAAATCACTGTTACATTTTGAATGAGATGCACACAGCACATTGCACAACATTAACAACCGAAACAATAGTTTATGTTTTTTTTATTTTGTTTTAGATTTAACAAAAAACGGGTTCAGCCCAACATGATAAGGGGTGCATGTGTAAAAACAAGGGGTGCAATAGCACTTTATTTTATTTTAAAAGAATAACAACATGAAGAAAAAAGAGAAAAAGGGAGAAAATAAAGGAATGAGGGAATACCTAAAACTCTTATCTTTCATTGGTTTACCAAATGAAACAACTTTTTTGACTCTTTCTATTCTCTTGGGATTTGTGTTTCATTTTTCTTCTTTGTGTCCAGACCTATCTCTTTTATATTGTTATTTCTCCCTCTTCCTCTTTATTCTTTTCCTTTTTATTATTATTTTTTTTTCGTTTTATCATCTTCCTCACCTTTTTTTCTTTTTTTTTGTTATATCTCTTTCCCATTTTATTTTTATTACATTTTCTTTTCTTTTTTTATATATTTTCTTCCTCTTTTATTGTTTTAATTTTTTTTACTAAGTTTTCTTTATATTTTTTTTCCTTTCCCCTTTTACCTTTTTTAATATTTTTTCTTTTTTTTTCTTTCATTTTTATTTTTTGATTAATTTTTTAGGGGGTGGTGGTTCACCCTAACCCCTAATTCCGTCTCTGCATATATGCATGGTTGGAAATTTTAACCCAAAGGAAAACTAGAAATGAAATGATGCAAGATTGGAAACATGTTAGAGTCCTTTCGATTTCGAGAGGTAATTAGCACAAAAATGTAGATTTCCTTTCGTAAAAGGCACAGATTTATTAGTGAAAGTTTAATGTTAAGAATCAACCTTTTCTCAATCCATTGCATGATTACTCAAGGTCAAGGCAACTTCCGACGAAGATATTTTAAACAATCTGTTGTGCGCGAGTAGCAGCCAGCATTATTGGAAACCTAGACGACAAAATTAATCCATTGCATGATTACTCAAGTTCAAGGCAACTTGCGACGAAGACATTTTAAACAATCTGTTGTGCGCGAGTAGCAGCCTGCATTATTGGAAACCTAGACGACAAAATTAATCCATCTAATCTATTTTTGTTGATCATGACCACCGTATGGCTTCATGAAGAGACAAAAATAGCAATGTACGAAACCAGTATCAGATTCTGATAACCTGTAATTCATTTTATGGGTTGGTCAAATATTAAAAGATAAGTCTACTATATATTGTATAGGTTGCCAATTTTGATAAATTGTGCCGTGTGCGCGCGGTCTGAGCTACCGTGCATGTGCTTTAGTCTAGTGCACTGAGAAGAAAGAGAGAGAGACAGTACTCCTTATTCGTCATGAACTGTCTATCAATTTTGCTTCTAAAAACTTATGTGTAATAATTTTATTTTTTTTGTTTAAATATAATTTTGATCTTCTATTTTGGTTGATTTATAATTTTGATTTTTCAAATTTTAAAATTGAGATAATTAATTATTTTATTTTAAAAAATACATAATTTTAATTCTCTTATTTCAAAATAAAACATTAAGTGATTCTATTTAAAAAATTCATAATTTTGATCAAATTCTCAGTTTTGTCTATGTTTTATTTCTTTTCTTTTGATTCAATTGAATCCTAAACAAGTGTTATAAAATGCGGCTCGGAACATTGATCCAGTCGAGGTAATAGATCACTAGGTCAATGATCCAACCGATGGGTCGGTAATTGCCAGATTTGAACTAGTCTATATTAAAAAAAATTTAAAATTATATTATATATACATATATAACTAACATTATTTGATTAAAAAAATAGAAAATAAAAATTGGAGAAAGCAACAACCAGGTCCAAATAAACAAAACCCTAATACCCAAGTATATATCTTCTTCTCTTGCATCCTGGTGCTGCTCCTCTTCCTTCCTGGTGTCGCTTCTCTTCCTTTTGCGGCTTCTCTTCCCACACCACCTATCAGTTGAGCAATTTGCTGGTGGCTTTGCACATTTGAATGTGACAAAATAAAAAAAAAGACTCTCTCTCACTCTCTTTATCTCTTCCATTCCCAAGTTGAAACAGCTAGAAAACGCAGTGTTGCCGGAGCGAAGATCGAAAAATCCAACCAGAGCACCACATACGAAGCGCGCAAATGAAACCCTTTTTTCTGTCAAAACCCAGCCTGGGTTCTAAAAACATGTTGGGTCGTCGGGTTCTCATAAAACCGGCCGGGTTTTATTGGGTAAAGCTGGGTCAAATGCATGGCCGATCCAACTCCCAACCCGCCTAGGTATAGCACCACTTCAAGTCTGACCAGTCTGACCAATAAGCCGGATCATTTTTCACAACATTAAGAAAATAAAAGAAATAAAATGAAGACAAAATTAAAGTTAAACAAAAATTGTGAATTTTCTAAAATATTGAATTAAAATTACGAATTTTTAAAAATATAAAAATTAAATATTTCTATTTTAAAATAAGGATCAAAATTATCAATTTTTAAAAAAATAGGAAATTAAATATTTAATTTTAAAAAATAATCAAAATTATAGGTTGAATAAAATAGAGAATTAAAATTACATTTAAATATATTTTATTAGGTATAAAGTAGTGAAAAAAATTGACACCATATATATAATTCCTAAGTGCACTTCTACGCTATACAATTGATCTCCTTATTTTTGCAGCTTTCGTAGTCATCCCCACCACTTTCATTATTATCGGAACTATTATCGTTGTTTTTACTCTTCACCACTTGCAGTTTCTTTTTGGAATGTATTAATACATTAGGTATTCATACGATGCCGATTGCGGAACTTTTGTAGATAAGATTCACATGTGTGAATACGTCATAATATTATGAGATAAGATGGGTTATGGTATATATATATACACCAAAGGAAAGAGTGTTTGATGAAGAACATAATTTATGTGTTTTATCTTATATATTTCTTAAATAAAATAAATATAAATTTAATTAAAATAATGGAGTAATTTTACTTCACAGAAGGGGGTGGAATTTAGTAAAACATGAGTTTTTTTTATATAAGTTACAATTAAGTTATGCATTTATACTTCTTCGAAAAAAGATTCAATAATTTTTTTTTGAAAAAAAAAAAAAAAAGTTAATACTCGTTGAAATCCTAAAAGTCATTTTCTTAGTTTTCAAAAAGTACAAGATGAAATAAATAAAACATGTATGAACGATCGAGAAGTCAAATGCAGTACCAACCATAGTCATGTACGTGAACCATTTGAGTCTCGATCTTCTATAAATACTCGTACAAAAACGTTGTCCATCAAACCATCATCACATACCACTTATTATTAGAGGGAAAAAGAGCTAGTCATTTCTAGGATCTGCAACAATGGTGCCGCAACCCATTTTCTATCTAACCCTTTTGCCATTAATCATCTCTCTGTCCACTCTTTCCTTGGTTGATGCCGCAGATCCCACATTTGGCTTCACCCCTCTTGGATATAGCAGCTCAAACTTGCAAGTCCAAAAGCCTTACGACGTTTCAGTCAACGAGCGCTACAGCTATTCAGATGGAGTGCACAGATTTTGGGTATACTCCACGGACAAGCCTCACATGCAAGGCAGCAATACGAAGCCACGAACTGAGATTCGCATCGCTGTAAGCCCCAACTCACAGCTTTCTTAATCATTCATTTATGAGAACTACTAGAAATAAATTCTTTGTTTTAAGAATCTTGCTAACTAATATCTTTAAAATACTAATTAAATAATTTTTTTAGTAAAATACATTTTTGGTTCCTCTAAAATATGTAAAATATGAAATAGGTCCTTCCCAAAAAATTTGTCCTATTTAGTCTATCTAAAATTTCTCCAAGTTACTATACATCAAGTATGTTAACTCCATTAATAAATCTATTATGTTCATCCATTCAGTATTTTAACATGCAACACCTAAATTTTCTTTTAAAATTGTTATACAAATACCTCAAACAGAATTTGTGTTCAACTATGTCTACAACCCAAGCAGATTCACTAACAAAGTTAACATATACTGGATGAACAATAACTTGGTAAATTTTAAAGGAACTAAAATGGATGAAAAAATTTCAGATACCAATTTCATATTTCACATATCTTAGAGGAACCAAAAACTTACTTTAACTATAATTCTTTTATCACATTAGAAGTACATTAATAATATTTTTCAATGACAATTTTCTATTTTAAATTCATTAACTAATATTAATATTTATTTTTTACACTCTTTCTACATAGATCAAAATTTATAAAATTTTGTAGGTTTTATTTTATATTTCATGATTCTCACTCCTAATTTTGTAGTTATAATTAAGAAAATTTTAAGCAATACTCTTCATTTATTAAAGAATGTATCAGAGAATGGGTTATGAAAAAATTACTCTTCAATTCATTAATTTACACTAATTAAGAAGCAAAGATATACGAGCCTGAGTTTTGACTTTGCAGGGATTCGATTATACCTCCGGTGTGTGGCAATTTCAAGGGTATTTTTACGTACCTAGTGGCACAAGCGGGGTGTGCATCCAACAAGTGTTTGGTGGAGTCACCTCAGCCACAACCTCGCAGACTAGGGTTTATGGTGGTTCTCTCACTCATTACGAATCAACTACTTTAGAACCAAACATCTACAATAGGTGGATCCGATTTAACGTGATCCATGATGTGGGTGCCAACAATGTGAAGATTTTTCTTAATGGGGAGGATAATCCCAGGTATAATGGACCTGGCCGTGGAGCCAGCACTCACTACTTTAAGTTTGGTGTTTACGCACAGGATGGTGCTTCCAATTACATGGAATCTCGTTGGAGGGATATCAAGATTTTTAGAAAATAGAGATCGGTGCTTTCGTTTCAGTTCCAAGTTTTAATAAGACAAGCACAGAGCTTGTTTAATTAACTATATATCGCTTTGAATAATTTACTCTGACTGTGAGAAGCACGGTGTAGAATAAATTCCCCAATCCTAGTAGACCAGTCTAGCCAGCAATTGGTTACGATCTTATTGAGAGTTGGAAAGGAAATAAATACTTTGTGTTGTATCTGTTTGTTGTTGTCATGAAGGTGTAATGTTTTTTTTTTTTTTTTACATAATGATGGTGTAATGTTTGATAATATAATCTTTGCTCAAATTAAAAATAATAATCTGTAAACTGCCTAAACATTTTTAGAAAAAAAAAAGGAAAAAAAAAGAAGTAAAATTTTCTAAAGCTTAAATTAGTTTATAATGATTTGAAAATTAATAATTTTTCAGAAACAAATTAATATGTAACTTATTTTTTCTTTTTCCAAAAGTGTTTATAAATTTTTTTATCCAAACATATCATTAGGCGCCGTTGTGAATGATTAAGGAAACTATTAAAAAAATCCAAAGTGAGGGATTAAAGTTTTGGGATGATGGAGAGTACATCATTATTGGGCTACAGAAAGAATGTAAACAGGTATACTTTGTTAACTACGGACCAAAAGCACTGAACAAAACAAGGTATGGCCGAAAAGAGAATGGACCAAAAAATTGGTAAACTATGGTCATAAATGAGAGTTTTTATGTTGATTTCAATAATTTAAGGGATTTTCATATGGTTAATTTTTTAACCAATTAAATTACATGTTATTTTCTTATTAATTATTTAAATTAGTCCTTGATTATTATTTTTTAAAACTTTAAAATTATAAAATATAATTAAAGATAACTTTAAAAGTCTATATCCTAAAATATTTTTAGTTACTTTCAACACTTTTTATAAAAAAATCTGGGGTTTAAAGTTTAAAGTTTAAAAATTTCTTATTATAATTTCTTAAGCATAGGTTGGGTTTAGGGTTTAAAAATTTCTTATTATAATTTTTTAAACATAGGTTGGGTTTAGGGTTTGAAAATTTCTTATTATTATTTCTTTGAGCATAGGTTTTATAAAAAAAAATGTGTTGAAAGTAACTAAAAGAATAACTAATGAGAATATTACATGTAATTTGATTGGTTATAAAATTAGCAATATTAAAACCTCTCAAATTATCGGAGATAACACAGAAATTCTCAGTCTCATATATAAATAGGACGCATGAGCAAGCAAATTTTGTTCCTACAATCCACTAGATACATACAGCCGCTACCAGTTACCTTGTCTTGCATCACCATTTTAGCAGCTTCAACTTAAGCTGCTAATTAATACTATATTACTCATCTTGAATTGAAAGAAGATATGGGCACTCTGTCTCAGATTGCACTCTTGAACATGGTTCTTTATGTTTCATTGATCATGAATGGGACAAACACCTCGCCTCTGGACCTAACACTCGGCTTCAATGAACTCCCACTAAACACCTTCAATTTCGATCATCAAAGGCCCTATGATTTATCTGAAACTGAACGCTACAACTTCACTGATGGAGTCCACAAACTGTGGGTATATTCCACAGACAAACCTGTCTCCCAAAATAGCACAACCAAGCCTAGATCCGAAATCCGCATTCGAGTAAGCCAAGCAATTTTCTTTGCTCAAATACTCTTTCTAGTTCTATATATATTATTTCATATTCTTCTAGTTTAACTGGTTGAACAGTATGCGTGAATCCTGGTATCTGTCTTTTATTCAGACAGATCAAAAACAAAAATTCTTCTTTATCTCATTATTTACTACATGTATTATGAGATTTTCAGGGCTATGATTATTCCTCTGGGGTGTGGCAATTTGAAGGGCAGGGGTTTGTGCCAAATGGTACTTCTGGCGTGTGCATCATGCAAGTGTTCGGGGCAGATCCTCCTCGTGCGACAACCCTAATGGTTAGAACCTACAACGATTCGCTTTCGTATTATGGGGCTCCAATCCTTGTTCCAAACGTATGGGGGAGATGGTTTCAGTTAAATGTGATCCACGATGTGGAGGCCTCAAATGTGAAGGTTTATTTTGATGGGGTTCAGGTTTATGAAGCAACGGGCCATGGCGGTTACTCCCACTACTTCAAATTTGGAGTGTATACTCAAAATGATCCATCTTACTATATGGAGTCTCAGTGGAAAGGAATTAAAGTTCTCAAAAAGGTTCATGAGTGATTGAGCTTTTTTTCTGTATGTGTTAGTTTATGTTTTATTAAAAACTATTATTAATTATTAGTTTGCTAATTTTTGTTAAAAATAACAAATTAGGATTTTTTCCTCTCTTCACTTCCATTCCCTAATGTGTTTGTATGTGTGTAATTTTAGTTGAAATGAAATAAAACTGTTGAGTCACGAAATAATAGTTCACTCTCATTTGGCTTCACTTGTACTTTTTAATTCAGCGCACGGCTCAAGTAAAAAAAAAAATTAATAATTGAGTTTTGTTCCCAACATTTCAACTTTAAGTACTAGTACTACAAGATAACAAAATTAGCCCAATTTACTGTTTGTCGTATATTATCGACCCATTAAAAAAATACTAACGTCTCTCGTGAAAGGGTATCTTGATACCGATTAATGTTATTCACTTTCATTATTAATTGTTTTAATATTTTTTATATTTTGTTTTACTTTTCTATTATATCATCTCTTTATTTTTTTCCCTTCTCCTTCTCCTTGACTCTCTTTTTATATATTAAAAGAAATGTTGTAAAAATGAGTAAAAATATAATTATTCTAGTTATATTATGCACTGTTTTTGTATTTTTATCTCTAAAAACAACTTTTCTTACTATATTTAAACAAAATTAAATGTTTAACTTGTTTTTATTTTGAATAAAAAATTAGCGTTAATAATTGTTTCTGTAATAATTTTACTAAATTCAAATAAAAAACAACGGATGTTAGTTGCTTTTTTTTGTGTGTGTGAGGTTGGGGGGGGGGGGGGGGGGGGGGGCATATTTGAAGTTACCTTGAGACTTAAAGCTTCGTGCTTACGTTTTGGTGGGCTTCACGAGTATAATTTAACACTTAATATTATATGTATTACACACACTTCATCGATCTTATATTTATATAAATTTTATTATTTGATCATATAACTTATTTTACTTCAACTAAAAAAACAAAACTTAATTTACTTCTATTTTGCGCACATAAATTCTAGTGCTGACACCTATCTAAAAGAGATGCATTTGACAGACGTAAAAAATAAATACGGATAATGCGCGTTACAACCATTTTCTCAATTTAAAGGTCATTCTAGAAAACTGAAGTTTTGATGGCTTCATGAACCACTGCTAAACAAATCTAGAAAAGACAGCACATCTATAAATCACAAGCATTTTACTGTACAAAAAGCATTTTATTTACAACAATTCTTTTGTTGTTTTATGACGAAGGATAAAAATCATAAAATAATGTAGACTTGTAATGGTTATGGATTTATATATAAATAAAAATAGTTAATTTTATATTAATTTTCAAAATTAGTTAAAATAATTTATTTTTTTATTTTTAAGTTAAAATAAAATTATTATTTTAAATGTTTTATTGGAATTTGAACTTATTATTATGAATAAAAAATAGTCATTAAAAATGAAATGAAAATATTTTAAAAATTTTAATATTATAATAAAAATTAGTTAAAACTATATAAAAAAATCACTTTTTTAATTATATATAAAATAGGAGAGATGATTATTATAAAATCAGTGTAATTATTAATAGGATGTTTTAATTAATTAAGTTAATAGGCCAAATTGCAATTTTATTAAACTTGTGAAATTTATTTTATTATACGTTATTTGTCATTTAATTTAAAAATTCGATCCTTAAACAGAGCAATTTCCTCGCACAAAAAGCATAGCAGCAACGGCAACATGGAGATTCTACACAAGGATGATTGGTGAGACTTTAGAGGAGGCATAGAGAGAATGTCATAGTGATATATATCTATATGCTCAATTATATCTATACTATTATATATATAAGAGAGATACTTTTTTTATAATCACTTTTTAGTCTCTATGATTATTGTATTCTTCAAAATTTACTAATTACATATAAGGATCACAGTTGCACGGCGTAACTTCTTTTTTTTTATATAACTTTCCATCTTTTTTTAAATAGAATATATGTGGGAGGGAGTAAAAGTAGTAGATCACACTTTGATTTTTTTTTTTGACGATACTCACTTTGAAGTTAGTTATCTTTTTTCTATGCTTCCTTTTTTTCCTTGCACATTTGTTTGAGATTTTATTTAAGATTTAAAAATAATGTTGAATAAATGAAAATATTTTCGTGATCTAATATTGTCGTATCAGGTAAGAATTATTTTCTTTCTTCATGCTTTAATGTACGGAATCCTTTGTTTTCTTTTATTATCTTGTCCTTTCTCCTACTTGAATTTGTTGGAAGAGGATTGTTATTAATATTTGGAGGGAGGCTTTTAGGCTAAAGGATTTCTGGAAGAGTAGAAAGATTTTGGAGAAGAGAGATTTTATTACTTGAACTTGATTTTTTTTTTGCTTGATACAAATGAACAAATCCTACACCTATTTATACTTGGCCAACTTCTTATCCAATGGCCAAGATTTCTCCAACACAACTTTGATCTAATGGCTATAATTTAACTTCTACACAATTCCACCTAAATATCTATCTTCTACACACTTCCATACTTATCCATATCATTCTATTATTAAAGATATTTCTAGAACACATTTCTAGAACATGGGCCAAATGGGCTCACACTCTAGAAAATAGGCTAATTGGGCATATGATTCTAAGAATTTTCTTAAGCCCAAATAATTATTACAAATCAAGTTTATTTTATTTTCAACATCCCCCCTTAAACTTGATTTGTCATTCCAAGCAAACTTCTTAACTTGATGAAGT
>PYAF01000301.1:3021088-3077672 GCA_007407185.1 Glycine tomentella
AATTTATAAATTATATAATAAAGATTTAATATATAAAATATTTTGCATTTATATGGTATAAAATTAAATTAACATGTTGATAAAAAAAATTATAATGTATTCGGCCATGGGTTGTTCAAAATATTTTTATCTAAGATATTAAAATGAATGTTCACTTAATTGACATAGGTTTCATGATTTGACATATAAAATATCAAAAAATTTAAGTTAATGTTACTTTTAATTTATTAAATTTAAAAAAAATATTTTAACTTTTTATATTTTAAAATTTTTCATTTTAAAATTTTTTCAATATTTTATTTAAAATATTAAACTCTTTTAATATTTTAACTTTTTAAATAATTAATTTAAATTAAAAATCATTATAATCTTTATTTTATTTTAAAAATTATATAAAAAGATAACCCTTAACATTTCTTCTTCCCCAAACACCAACAGATCCTCCCGCATAGCCGGCGCCGGCACGCACCACCACCACCACACAATCAGATCCTCCTCCTGTACCCATTGTCGCCGGCGCGCACCATTGCGTGCAAGGTAATAAGATTTTCCTCATCGTCTTCTGAATATGAGTTTCCCCCATCCGAGTCTGAGCTTCGTCCATCCAGATCTGAGTTTCTCAACCAGAACAGAGGCGAAAATGGCGAGCCATATCTACAGATATGAGTTTGTCCTCCAAATCAGGGGCGTAAATGGTGTGCGAGATCTGAGTTTCATCTTCCAGATCTGAATCGACGCCGCTGCAAATAGTCACACCGCCACCGCTGCACACCGCCAGGACACCACCGCGCAAGGACCGGGACACCACCGCCAGTCACAGCATCGCTGCAAACCTTGTGCCAGAGCAAGTAACCATATGGAAGCAATGACTTATTATCGTCTATCTGTTTAATATATACAATCGACAATCAATGGGAAAAATTTATCAGAAACACTGTAACATTTTGTTAAAATAATTGGTGTGCAACAAAGTTGAAGGTTTCGGCGAATGTGTCAAGTGGACTGGTGGAGTAGACTCTCCGTATCAAACTCCACAATTTCTAGCGACAAAAAAAGGTTGAAGAAAAGTTACCAATGTAGGACCACTCCTTTCAGTCCGTTTTATCAGTAGCGTTCCAACTTCCAAATTTCCAAGTTCTACCAAAAGATTCAAAAATCAAAATCATTGATTCTTTAACTAAGCTCAACACGATATACCATGACTGGAAACGGCTACGCAATACGGATTCAACATTTCAACACCAGACAGAAACAGAATCACAGTCACAGATATGGGTTTGCATTCATAATTCATATACAAATAAAACTATTCAAAAGTATATATGCATAGATATGGCCGTTAGATTGAAGTCAAATAAGTCAACTTTATATCTTTACAACTAATCAACGGTTAATAATTAATTTATTCTACAAAATTCCAAATTAAATAAAACAAAAAATCAGAGGAAGATTGAGATTGTTGGCTTCAATAGAGACATGTGGCAAGTGCATATCTTCACAGAACCAACCTCACAGCTTCCCGTTGCTCTAAACAAACTTCTTTTAGTTCGCAAGTGATTTGGTATTTAGATTCTTTAAATAAGGTTTGATCTATCACTTGAATATGAAATGATAATTAGATATATTATTTTATCTTAAAAATAAATCAATTTAATGGGAGAAAATTACATGTCCTGCTTATAAGGAAAAGAAAATCAAATCAAACAAACTCACACAAAACACGTAGTAACAGGACTGATCATTTAGTAAGGGTCACAATCAGACTTAAGGAGAGAATAGAAGAGAAGAGAAAGTGTTCAATATCCTTAAATATCTATTTCTTCTCCTATTCCTTGAACCAAAATCTATCTATAATGGCGGCAACAGCGCCTCCTTCGCGTAAAAGCAAGCTTCAAATCACGGAGTTGGACATGGAAGCTGCGCAGCATCTTATTCAACTGAGCGAAGACAGCAGCAGCGACAACATTGCGGGGAAGAGGAACACAAGCTGTGACGGAGAAGAGGTTCATCAAAGGTTAAGTGATGACATAACTGTAGCGAAGAAGATTCGAGAGATTTTTGGGGAAGACGATGTTTCTCAGCCAAAGAAGAAGAGGAAATATCGGTCTCTTGTGAACATATACATGGCCACTACATCCATATCAATGCTTCAAAGGTGAGGGAGTGCCTCGGAAAGGCAGAAAGAAAAAACCCTAAGCCCAGTAGGATTAGGAATAGGAGCAATTAGCTAGGAATTAGGAAGGTAGCTGATCTTAATTTCTCAATTGGATAATATCTATCTTGCTCCCAGATTTTTCTTTGTATAAACACTGTGCTTGTTAATTATTATTAGTTACCTTGTTCATTTCTCAATCTCCTGATGATACAACGGGCATGTGCATGCATATCTCAATTGAGTACTTAAATAATTTCTATGCACTTTTTATAATACATTTTATAATATGTTAATTTTCTTAAGTAATATACATATATACTGGATTTCTGATCTTAATTTGCATGATAGGTTTATATTAATGACACGTTTTATGTGGGGTAGAGGGGTTCGGTGGCTGGGGAATGGGAATGATCACCCCTTCTCTTATTATTTTTAAGGTGAGAGATGATTGTTTTTTGGTTTTTATAATGAAAAATGTTACATGAACATTCTGTGTTATTTAACACCTAGAGAGAAGAAGAAAAAAAAATATAGATATGATATAATAGGAAAAAGGATAGAAAAAAATGAAAAGTGTTGGAGAAATATTTAAAATAATGAGATATTTGTATAGCATACTCTTTTATAATTTTAAATATCTATTTATTATATGCATTTTGTGGCACCAACGTGTAAGTGCGTGCAACTGCTATTTTATGGTAAAGAAACCTTCAAGGATGACTAAGTAATGAAAATTTTTGACAATTTTTATGAAATCTTGAGTTCAAATTTCAAACCTTTTAGAGGAGGGATGAATTTTTCAAAATCTCCCTGTGAAAAGGGACTATGGTTAGTGGTGGGGGCAAGCAAGGATCTCCTTCCCCCTCAACCCTTAAGATTTATTGAGAAGAAGAAGAAAAAATAGTATTAATAAATAAAATAGGATGTGAAAATAATGTTTACTTAATTTTTTTCTAATAGTAAATTTTATGTCTAATTTTATATATAAAATTAATAATAAATATTTGTATTAAACTCATAATTTATTAAATAATTATTTATTAGAAATTAAATATTTAAATAATTGTATAAAATAATTTTGGCCCACCTTTTTATACATCTTTGGATCCTTCCCCGACTATCATGTTTATTTCGGATGAAAGCAAAGATTGGATATGTGCAACTAGATGTCCTTAGCAGGAGACATTACAAAGTGCAGAGCTTCACCAGTTTGGCATTTGCAAAAAAAAAAAAAAAAATGTGAAAGTTTTGTAGTATAATGAGGTCGCGTATATGTGCACTGAGTCTTATGTTATATGGTACCATAAAATGAAAACGAGGAAAGGTAATGGGAGGAGAAACAAAATAATAATAAAAATATTAAGAGGCTTGGGAATTTTACACTAATACATTTGTGGAGGGACTAACTTGTTTCTACAGTTCAATGAAATCATTGTTAGATTGACATATATGATATATGGGATGCCCATTCTTAATTCAAGAGTCTGCATGGATTCTCTATGGCAGAGGATCATAAAATAGAGAAGAGAATGATTAATAATTGTTGGGTCGGGAAATCCACGAGGTCCAACCTCAAGGGCACAAGCCTTTCACCTGCAGCTTAAAACATAAAATGGTATATACAATTTAAACAAAATTATTCTAGACAATGTAAGACTTTACCGTAACTTTTAGAATACCCTTCAAAATACAACAATAAAAAGAAAAATGGAGGAGTAATGTTTAGGTAAGTGAAGAAGTAGAACAACGGGAGGGAATTCAAAGGGATAAAGAGGGTCGGCAAGGGCTCTAGTTGGTGCCTGCTATTGACTGGTTGTTATACAAGCCGATGAACCAACTTCTACCACTAACGAGCTAATTCGGACTATGTCTAACTAGAGGAAGAAAATTACTTCATCTTGACTCGGCATCTTTTGAAAGGGAATCCAATATTTGTTAGATATTTCCGTTTTCAATGCTTAGTCCAAATTCCAAGATATTGGAAAAGGGTTGTTAAATTGGGTCCCTTTTCCAAAATGTTGACCTAAGCCTATTAAAGGGTGCTGAATCCTTAAACCTACTTCACCTTTATAAATACATTATTTATGGGTGGAGGCATGTGACTGCACAGAAGAGAGGGGCAGATAAGAAGGTGCAGAAGGCTGTGTTTTTGAGTCTCGGAGAGGTTTTGAGTGAAATCCCTTGTAGAGAGTGAATATCACCCTACTTGGTGATTGTTTGATTGCATCTCTAGTGAAAGGTTAGAGAAGATTGTTTGATTGTAACCATTATTATTATAGTGGAAGATTGATTCTGGACCAGTGTCCTGTAGGTTTTACTTCTTCACATTGAAGAAGGTTTCCCACGTTAAAAGATTATGTGTTCTTCTTTATCTCCTCTCGCTTTATTTTTCTACTTCTATAAACGTGATTGAGGGTCTGAGTTTTACCCAACAGTGGTATTAGAGCCCAGATCAAAGGATTCTGAAAGAGAGACGACATGGAGACCAATGGTGGCATAACCTATTGCAAAGATTTGCACGAGCCCATTATCCTGGATGAGAGACCAGCGGGCAAAATCGATAAGGAGTGGGAGATCCTAAGTCGTAAGGCGGTAGCTATGATCAGGAAATATATTGATAAAAGCCTCTTTGAGCACGTGTCCGAGTTCACGAACGCGTACGAGTTGTGGAACAAGCTGGAATCCATGATTCAAAAGAAGACTTCCAGGAACAAGGCACACCTGGTTCGTCGACTTGTGAAGCTGGAATACATGGACAGGATGAGTATGATTGAACACCTCAACAAATACAAAGGTATTGTGAATCAGCTGTCCAAAGCCGAGATGAAAATAGATGATGAGATGCAGGCTTTACTGCTATTGAGTTCATTGCCAGAAAGTTGGGATATTCTGATAATGACATTGAGTAATTCGGCTCCTGGAGGGAAACTGAAGATGGATGTTGTAACTGACAGCCTCCTGAATGAAGAAGTTAGGAGAAGAGAACGAGGTGTAACCAGCACGTCCAAGGCCAACGTTGCTGAGAACAGAAGTAAGTCCGACTTCCGGGGTCGTAGCAAGGGTCGGGGTCGTGACAGACGAAATCAGTCCAGAGACCGGTCAAGGCCAAAATTTGAACTGAAGTGCTTCTACTGTGGGAAGCCCGGACATAAGAAGACTGACTGTTGGACTCTGCAGAAAGATGAGCAGAGTGCCATAGTGAAGAGAGATCAGATTGTGCTGAAGAAGAAAGAAGACAAGAGCACCATAGCGGTGGTTGCCAACGCTGAAGCCGAGATATTTCTTATCGGAGAAGATAATTTTCTAAATGTTGCCTTAATGACTACGCTTGGATTGTTGACTAAGGTGCCTCTTTTCATGTCACTCCTCACAAAGGTTTTTTCTCATCATACAGAAGCGGAGACTTCGAGCTGTGAAGATGGGAAATCAGGTGACCAGCAAAATTATTGGTGTCGGTGATGTGACCCTGACCTTGGATGTAGGGTATCGACTAGTGTTGAAAGATGTGAGGCATGTACCTGACATGCAATTGAATCTAATCTCGGTAGGAAAGCTAGATGATGTCGGATTAGTAAACAACTTTGAAGGATGTAGATGGAAATTAGCCAAGGGAAGCTTGGTGATGGCCTGAGGAAAGAAGGAAGGCTCCTTGTATGTGATGCAAGGAAGGATAACTGGCGGAGAAGTCAATTCTATCCATAATGGACCGAGTTTGGAGCTATGGCACAAGCGTCTCGACCACATGAGTGAGAAAGGATTCCAGATATTGGAGAAGAAAGAGCTATTGACAGGGTTGAAGGGCCAAGTGCTGGAGAGTTGGACGCACTGTCTAGCTGGAAAGCAGCACCGGGTTTCGTTTGTGAGACCGGATCAACCTAGACAACGGAGATGTATCCTTGACCTCGTTCATACTGATGTTTGCTCCATGTCTGAAGGAGCTCAGTATTTTGTCTCTTTCATTGATGACAATTCCCGCAAAGTGTGGGTTTATTTGTTGAAGTCTAAAGACCAGGTATTCTAATCGTTCAAAGAATTTCATGCTATGGTGGAAAGGGAAATTGGCAAGAAGTTAAAGGTGGTCAGATCTAACAATGGTGGTGAATATCGTGGTCCCTTTGATGCTTACTGTAGAGAAGCTGAGATTAGAATTGAGAAGACGCCCCCCAAGACTCCACAGTTGAATGGACTTGCTGAGAGAATGAACCGGACTATTGAAGAGATGGTCTGAAGTATGTTGTCCAATGTCAGGTTGCCCAAATCATTTTGGGGAGAAGCCATCAAAACTACTGTTGATCTTATCAACCTCTCACTATCACGATCACTTGAAGGAGAAATTCCAGAGGAATTCTGGACAGGTCGAAAAGCAACTTATGATCACCTGAAGGTGTTTGGATGTCAAGCCTTCGTACATATCCCTAAAGATGAAAGGGCAAAGCTCAATACAAAGAAGAAGGAATACATCTACCTCAGTTCGCCGAAAACCAAGTTCAGGTTCAGACTTTGGGATCCAATCAATAAGAAGATTGTAAGAAGCCGAGATGTGACTTTTCATGAAGACGAGACCATTCAATCCCCAAGTTAGGGTTGCTGTTCAGCGCGAAGAACCCTTCCCTCTTGTTCAGGCTGAAGCAGGGGGAGAAATCAATGAAGAAATCATTGATGATGTTGAAGATGATGACCAGTAAGAAGCTGATGAGGATCGAGATACTGAGGTCTGAGTTGATGAAGAGGACTGGGAAGATAATGAACCGGGTTCTCCAGATGCTGAAGAAGAACAGTCGAGATACCCCAATAGAGAAATAAGACCTTCTACAAGGTACCCAGATGATGAATACACCGTCATTGCTGAAGATGGTGAGCCTCAGAGTTATGATGAGGCCATAATGAGCTCAGAAAAAGAAGAATAGGAGAAGGCAATGCAGGACGAGATGAAGTCCCTGCACGAAAATCAGACCTATGAGCTGCCGAGCTACCCAAAGGGAGATGAGCTCTGAAGAACAAGTGGGTGAATAAAATCAAACAGGAAGAGAACGGCCAAAAGCCAAGATACAAAGCCCGGATTGTAGTGAAAGACTGCAATCAGAAGAAAGGGATTGATTTTGAAGAGATCTTCTCTCCTGTTGTGAAGATGACCTCGATCCGAACTTTGTTAGCCATGGCAGCTTCAATGGACCTAGAGGTAGTACAAATGGACGTGAAGACGACATTTCTTCACGGTGAGTTGGAAGAAGAAATATATATGGAGCAATCTAGAGGGTTTCAAGCTTTGAGATGTGAAGGCATGGTATGCTAATTGAAGAAGAGTCTCTATGACTTGAAACAAGTACCTCGACAGTGGTACAACAAGTTTGAATACTTCATGACAAATCACAAGTTCATGAAGACTGAAGCTGACCACTATGTATTTGTGAAGAGGTATGAGACTCAAGATTTTCTGATCCTGTTGTTATATGTTGATGAGATGCTGATTGCAGGGCAAGACAAGTTGAAGAAAGTTGCCTTGAAGAAGGCGTTGAACTTGTCCTTTGCTATGAAGGATCTCGATCTTACAAGACAGATTCTCAGAATGAAGATAATTCGGGATAGAAAGAAGAAGCTACTGTGGCTAAGTCAAGAGAAGTGTGTTGAGAAGATCTTGAAGAGATTCAGCATGGACAAAGCCAAGACAGTTAACACCCCCTAGCCGAGCACATGAAGCTGAATAAGAAACAGTGTTCGAGGTCTGATGAAGACAAAGAAGAGATGCTGAATATCCTGTACCAATCTGCCGTCGGAAGTTTGATATATGTAATGGTTTGCACTAGACCCAACTTGGCGTATGCAGTTGGAATGGTGAGCCGAACCCCGACAAAGAACACTGGGAAGCAGTGAAGTGGATCTTCAGGTACCTCTGAGGTACAACCGACTTATGCCTTCGGTTTGGAGAATGAGAAGCCGGGTTGCAAGGCTACTTGGATGCTAATTTAGGGGGAGACATCAACTCGAGGAAGTCGACCACTGGATACTTGATGAGATTTGTTGGAGGAGCAGTCTCTTGGCAATCAAGATTGCAAAAGTGTGTGGCACTTTCGACATTGTCATTACTGAGGTAAGCAAGGAAATGTTGTGGATGAAAAAGTTCCTCATTGAACTCGACCATGATCAAGACAAGTATGAGCTAATGTGTGACAACCAAAGCGCAATTCATCTTGTGAAGAATTCGACCTATCACTCCCGCACCAAGCATATTGATGTGAGGTATCACTGGATCCGAGATGTGGTGGAGGATGGACAGCTCGCACTTGGCAAAGTGCACACTGACCAAAATTGGTCAGATATGATGATCAAACCGGTATCAGCAAGGAAGTTTGAAGATTGTTGTGAAGGTGTTGGGCTGATGAATTCGATACATTAAAGCCGAAAAGATGGCCGGGTTGTGATGTGATGATCCCGGCGCTTTGGAACCAGAAAGGATTCCGGGTTGATGACCTGTCGCATTGAAGACGGAAGGGGGAGATTTGTTCAATATTTCTGTTTTCAATGCTTGGCCCAAATCCCAAGGTATTGGAAAAGGGTTGTTAAATTGGGCCCCTTTCCCAAAATGTTGACCTAAGCCTATTAAGGGGTGTTCAATCCCTATACCTACTTCACCTCTATAAATACATTATTTATGGGTGGAGGCGTGTGACTGCACAGAAGAGAGCGGCAGACAAAAAGGTGTAGAAGGCTGTGTTTTTGAGTCTCTGAGAGGTTTTGAGTGAAACCCCTTATAGAGAGTGAATACTATCATACTTAGTGATTGTTTGATTGCATCTCTAGTGAAAGGCTAGAGAAGATTGATTTTGTACCAGTGTTCCGTGGGTTTTACTTCTTCACGTTGAAGAAGGCTTCCCACGTTAAAAGATTGTGTGTTCTTCTTTATCTCCTTCTCTCGCTTTATTTTTCTGCTTTCACAAACGTGATTGAGGGTCTGAGTTTTACCCAACAATATTTTCATTTGAGATCCTGCGGATCTACTTTTTTTCTTATTCAAAGATCAGCTTTGTGTGAATAGTTACATGTACAATACTAGTATGTTCTAACTCTTCCCTTTACTATAAGGTTTAGAAATGCTTGGAGCATTAGAAAGTAAAAGAGTTGAAGAGAGGGGATAGAGATTGAATTTAGCTCCTATATATGTGAATAGTATTTAATATCAAGAGTACGTAACATTCTGAAGTATGTATTTGAGGCTGTTCCTGATTGTATTGGTCTTCATTACTAGCTGGTAAATCAGCTATAGCTTTTTCCAGAGGTTTTTAGCATTCTTTATCTCTCTTTGTCTAAAAAAAATGTTTACAGATTGCACACTGTGGCTAATAAAACGTGAAGGAAACTTTTCCTTTGGAGTGTGCAGAAGCAAGCAATTTAATTTGGTGTCAACGCTAGCTTAAGAGAGATTGTTACATTTATAAAAGGTATAATTATTCTCCTATTGCTGTTGGCTGTCTAGGTAAAATCTTTTTTCTTATTATACTACTCAAATATAATCCCCAAATTATTATATAGAAATACATAAAAGCCGCCGAAAAATGTTCCTAAATTATGCACAAAAGGATATATCACATAGAGTGAAGCTAGTGCCCAATTCCTCAATTTGTCTAGATTAAAGGCACGTTTGATTCAGTATTTCAGTTATGTGTCTATCCTCTCTCTCGAGAAGCTGACAAGTTGATCATCATACGATCTAACTTCACTTTCAGGAATCTCAAGTTGTTTGAAGGTTGACCAGCAAAGAATATTAACCGATTCCACTGGTGAACAAAGGGTATTTATAACTACACAATTGGCTATTTTGACTGATAATCATGGGATCATCATGTTCGAGATCCACTCCTTTAAAGTCGGCATCCGTGAAAGTTATGGACAGTATACTTGCCGAAGAGTAGCTACAAGGTAATTATCTCCCTCTCTATAACTCTTCTATTCCAAGGTCTTCTCTTCAAGTATTCAGTTGTAGTGAGATACCTAAAAAAAAATACTCCAACATTCAAATCAAGGTTCTACACTAAACAATCAATGAGAATAATAAATAAAAAGAATATCAATACATTTTATCTCAAGAATCTCACTCCTTTTTATGCATACCACATTTAATTTGTCTTTAATCACTATAATAATAGTTCATTACTCATGTAGCTAGTATTAATCATGATTTACCCGTGGTTGAGTTTATTTTTTTGTGGCATACTCAAGTATTCGGCTGGTCGAATACCCATTGGAGTATTCATGAATTAACTGAAAAGTTAAGGTCTATATTTGGTCTGTTATCTAACCTTCATGTATAAGGAGGAATTCAGACAATGAGGTAGTAAAGTGTTCGGGGTACTTGGCTATTTGGGCAGCCGAGTATCAAAGGTCCTTACTTACTCTCGGATACAATCTTTCTTTATAGAAGGAGTGAGTTGGTCAGTCGAGTAGCCGAATAGCCATCTAGTATAGACGACATCCTCCTTTGTTTCCTACTTATTACAGCATTAACTGACCAGACCAATCTCAAGTGTCTTGTTGGTCGAGCTCGTTATCCCTCCGTCAGCGAAACCTCCACCAATTGTGTTAATTATCCTTCATACTAGTTGCTCCTCTTAGGTCTTATAGTCTCTTGGTTAATTAAAAAAAGCTAACAGGAATATGAGATTTGACATGGATTGAAATCATAGCATTAGTAATTTCAATTGCAAAAGGCCAAATTTGAAAAATTCACAAACCTGATTCAAGCACTAAATTTCTTTTAAGCACATTCACAAGTTTACTAATCCCAAATTTTGGTCATCATTTATTGTTCTCAACAATTTGATAGTTGCATTTTATTCTTTCGTCATAGTACCACAATTCAAAAGAGAGCATATGGGAGAATTTATTTAATCTTACGAAAACCATTTTCTATAAACTATTCAAAAATTTATTAAAATAAGTTAGCCAAGCTTTTGCAAAGATTTCTAACAATTAATTTTGTATTCCATATTGATTATTTGATAAAACAGAATCATTTATTCAAGTAAAGTATTATATTGATTAAAACTTGGTGTTATTATGAAAGTCGTATTCTAAGATCTCACCATAAACTAATTTTAACCTATAGGTTGGAAGTTTTGATCATATATGTATTTCATGTTTATAATAATATATTTGCTAGACCATTAAAGGTGAAAAACTCATTTGCTTTGGTGTATATATAATTATGTCTTATGAAAAAGAAATAAGAAAAATATATATTATTGTAATTAATCATATTGCTGGAAGTAGATGCCAACAATAGGTTCCATTGCAATAACATAAGTTGTCATTGTTTCTTCGTAAGACATAATTATATATATATATATATATATATATATATATATATCAAAGCAAACAAGTTTTTCTTGTCAAGTGATCCAATAAATGTATTATTGTAAATATAAAATACATATATGATCAAATTTTCCAATCCATAGGCTGAATGAGTATGGTGATATTCTAAAATGTGACTCTTATAATAACACCAAGCTCTTTAATCATTAATTATAATACTTTTCTTGAAAAATTGATTCTGTTTTATCAAATATACTCAACTAGGAACACAAAATTACTTGTTAGAAACTTTGCAGAAGTGTTTACCTTCTTGATAGGTTCAGGAACCTCCAAGTCCTTGATGAGTTTCTAAGGAAAACACTAGGGTTCTATATAACTATTAACAACAAAATGAAAAGGCAGGGGAATATATAAGTCATTCATCACCTGCATTCCAATTAGTTGAAATTTAAATTATCGCATTAGAAGTGATAATGGATAATAACTTTACCCAAAGGCCTAAATGACAAATATGGCTAATTTTGATGTTTGAAACTCCATTCTTTTTTTAGGCCTATTTCTCTTATCTTCACAAGACTTAGCCACGTTTTTTTTAATTCATGAGATAAGTTAACCATCTTTGACGCCTTTTTTGAATCTTTCGATTTATTCTTAGCAAGTTCATATTGTTACTCAATGGAACCAAATTGGTCATTTTAAGATAAGTTTTGTAACACAAGTTCATTAACTACAGACTCTTTTATTGAGTGATTGCTTGAAGCAAAACTTTCAAGGATTGATATGCTTGACACTAGTAGTGGCTAAAACCTTCCAAACTTCTACAAATAACCACTATTTTAACTTTTGCCATAGTTTTTTTGCTAAGTTAACCTTGGTTTTTTATGACATCATAATGAGATTTGTAATGCCTTTTTTAGTAGTGCCTTTTTCTAGGAAGAAATATTCCCACGTCATTATGTAGTTCCTTTTTTCTATAAAAAAATCTTCATTTTAAAAAAAAAAAAAGTGTTCAATTTCACTATACTAAAAAAATGAGTACCTGGGCATGGACCTTGCTTTCAGAAAAGCCGAATGCATATTTTTGGAAGGTTAAACTTTTGTAAACTCGCCATGTTTGCATCTTGAATATTAATTGTGACATGCACTAAAGATTAAAACAAAGCAAGTTAACATAGTAAAATTAAAAAATTAATATTTAAGATAATTAAAAAGTAATATTATCAAAATCCATTTGAACCGGTTGGTCGGATCGGTTGGATTTGGAACCAAACATGAGGTTAGTTCTAGCAACATGTTGGATTGGATCTGCATCTATTTCGGTGGAATAAGATTCGACTTGAATAGTTTTTGGGGAAATAATTAATGACCTATTAGTTCACAATAAGCCAGATAATCATGTTAAAAAAACATTTTGTTAGAATGCTCTCACCGTAAGTTTGTTGACACAATCAGTTTGTGACCATGTTTTTGGTCGCCTCGTCGGAGAGTCGTTATCACTGTGAGAAAAAAAACACAGGTGATGAATAAAAAATGAATAAAGGGGTGTCTACTATGAGCGAAACAAGATGAATAGTGAAAACGGGAAGAATAGACGCATGTTGGAAGGAGCCACAAATTCTTTCTCTTCGCCGTTTTACGATGGAAGCAGTAGAGGAGGGTAACTACTACGGTCATTACCCAACCCACTAAAGTCATTTTATTTTACTTATTTCATACTTGTTAAAGATTATTATATTGGGCCTAAACCTAAATCATTAATTGGCTAAAAAATGTTTGTATTAAAGAAATACATTTTATTAATTTCATAATTAGTTATTATTTTCAAATAAATTTTTTAAACATGCATCTATTATTATCAATATTTTAAACGAGAGTACTTTTAGCTTCCATTCTACAACTATAATGTTTTTAGAAATTTTCCTTAACTTCTTCTCTTTTAATCTACTATTTGTAATATCTTTAATTTTAACTTGTATTTTAATATTTTGAAAATAAATTTATCAATAGACCCTTTATATACATAAATTAGAATAGTTATCTTAAATGAGAGGCTTTCTAGCTGTCATTCTTTAACGAGGATGTCTTTGAGAGATTTTATTCAACGAGGACGCTTTTAGTTATTTTTATTAACCTTTTGTCTTTTTTAATCTATCATTTTAAATATTTTAGTTTTAACTTGAATTTTATTTTTTTAAAATAAATTGTTAATAATTAAAATGACATTGTATTACAATATAAAATTTTATCATAAATCTAAAATATAATTTATATTTTAAAAATATTAATCTATTAAAAAATTATTTATAATATAATTTATATCTTTAGAAGTATTTATCATCATAAATTTAATTATATAAAATAGACATTTATGTTTAACACACATATATATATATATAGTAACTATTTTTTTTAACTAGAGATTATTGACAAGAATAATTTTATGTAGAGCAAATAATAGCAATATCCTCTGAGATTTTCAGGTAATCATATAAGCACTTTTTTTTAATTATTAAACATTCATCTTTCTTTTGGAGAAATAGTAATGTAAAATTTGATAGAGTGTGTAATATTTTTAAACATATAAAAAAGATGTTAGTATAATATTTGTAAACTTCAAGAAAGTTAAGATAAAATAAAGAAAGAAAAAAAAAATATATATATATATATATATATATATATGAAATTATATGTAATTAATTTGATAAAAGTGTAAGAAGTATTGTAATAGTTTACTCTTTTATCTATAAACAAATTTGATAATTTCTATTATGTCCAAAGTAGACTGATTGACACCCTTGATCCGACCCCATAAACAATTTAAAAGAGAATAACCAAAGAAAAAACAGAATCGGATGGCTACAATGCAGTCTAAAAGCCAACGTGGATCCTACCAATTCTAATTACCATATACAATGATTTTTTTTAATAATTATCATATTTTTTTATTCATAAAAATTAAATTTTTTATGAAAAGATTTATAATAATTATACTGCATCGATTGAACTACACCAATTGACCATATACAACATACATTCCACACACTAGGCATGGAAATTATGGTTGATTTGATTTCTCCGATGACTTAGGTCAACTTGGTTGGAGCGCGTGTAATATCACGCCATATTGCAAACTGCAATTCTGCAAAGCCATTGAGCTCTGGATCATGTTGAAACATCCTGTGGAAATTAAATACTAGAAATTAAGTAGAAAACAAGGAAATCTGAGATGTGTTATGTACATAAGACAGAGAGAGAAATATATATATATATATATATGCAAAGTACTAATTAAAAATATTTATTTATTATTTTTAATTTAAAAAACTTTTCATTATTTTTATATAATTTAAGAGCTTAATTTTAATAAATAAAAATATTATAATATTAACAAATTAAATATCATTTAAGATATAATAAAATAATTATTACTAAATTTTTTTAACGGATTATTACATAATTTAACAGTTAATAATCTTATATAATTCAGAATTAAATAACAGTGTTAAAACTTTTATATTTTTAATATATTCTAATTAAATTCATAGTAGTGTTAAACTTATCATATATTTTAAGAAATAAGTTAAATAATTATATTATCATCCAATCACAACTTCTTATTATTATGAATGATAAGTTTATTGATATTTATTTATGATAATTAATTTAAAATTATATCAGTAATAATTTCTGAATTAAATAAGCGGCTACCAAGAGAAGTCGTGGATGGACAAAAAACCTGGTGTTAGATAGCTGACCAAATAGTCAATGATCAACATAAAAGCATGGTTGTAAGATGAATATTGAAAAATTAACTATGGAATTAATGGGTTAAAAAAGGATTTAAAATAAAGAAAAAGGGTTAAAAAAGGAAAAGTAAAAACACTAGACGACGGCGATATAAGAATAATGATGACCTTCGTAACAAGTTCACAGAACTAACCTTGCAGTTTCTCCCTCAGATAAGGGCCCAGTTCTCTCTTCCTGAAACCGCGCGCGATAAAAACTCATTCATCATCACTTACCCTAAATAAAAACGCGCTCACGTCAAAACATAGTATAAGAAGTAGTAAGAACCAATCCTCAGAAGCCATTAGAAAAAGAAAAACAAACCCATCACTTACGGCATCAATAGTGCAATGGCAGATGAAAAACCTTCCTCACGTACAAGAAAAACTCAGAATGATCATGACCCCTTGGCCAAGTCTAATTATGATGATATTCTTGCAGCGGCTTCGAAGCTTATGCAACTCAGCAACGAAGACAAAAGCAACAACAATGATGATGGTGGTGTTAGCGGGAAGAGGAAGAGAGTTTCGTTCTCGGGTGATGAAGAAGTGGTTGATCAAAGACTACCAAATAACAAGACATTATTCGGGAATGATGTTGAAGTGATTGCTCGCCCAAAGAAGATGAAGAAATTTCGGTCTCTTGCAGATATATTCATGGCCACAACACCCATTATTCAACCTGCTGGAAAAAAGTAAAGGTGAAGTAACATAAGTAGCAGTTAGGTTTAATTTAATTCTTCTGCCAATTGACTATTCAACCATGGTGGTAGGAGACTAGGCTAATCCTAATTAGGTAAATTAATGGGTCACTCCCAGATTTGCTGTGAAAAAAATCCAAAGTGTGTTCGCGGTTAGTTTAGATCATTGGAAGATGGAACTTTTCATTTGTCTGATTAGTTTATGAGTGATCATTGTATAAAGTTGATTTTATTTCTCACTCATGAAGATATAGGTACTTAGAATGCCTGAATTTTGTTATTTTGAGACAAAATAGGGAGGCTTTGTATAAAGTTGATTTTATTGCTTACATAAATAAATTTGATATCATAATTAACCCAAAATTTTAAGAATTTGATTTATAGATTTTATCTTCACTTATATTATAATGTTCAACTCTCTCATTTTTATGGATGTGGAACTTCATCTCAAAATTGTATTCAATCAGACACACACAATTTATATGCAATACCTTAGAATTCCAACAATCCTGAGGAGATTTAATGTATGGCTTTCTGGTTTGCATATTTCTGTATTCTGATTCTCTGCCGAAAAGGGGACCTCGTTAATTATTGTATGTAAGAGATTAAGAAAAGGTGTTAATTGATTATCTATCCTTTATATACACAACGTATTTACGACAGTGAGAAACCTAATTCCTATGGAGAATTAATTCAGTAAGCTATTAATACCAAAGAGGTTCTTTGAAGAAATCGGATCTATTTGATAGAGTTTCGTCCTTATCTTTTAAGCGCTCAAATTTTACTTTATCACTGAAATTCGGTGGTAAAAGACTACCACTTTCCTCATTCAAGACTTGAACTTAATTACTTGTTACATAAATGGTAAAACATAATACATTTCAACAAATTTTCACATCGTTTGATTTTACGTCTAGTACAGTGTTCAGAAATTTTTTGAGCAGTTTTTCTTTTTAAAGATTACAAAAGTATTTTTTTAACTTTTTATGTTAGGCAAAATACTCACTAAGTTAAAAGCATGGGTTCAGTATTCCCAATGCCAAGCTTGTATGTGTATATTTTCAGTTAAAAAAAAAAGGAATAAAAAGGGAAGATAATATTGTATGACTGTCATTGCCAATAACTAACTATAATATGCTGCTGACCATGCCATTCCATTATCCATTTATCCTTGTGTCTTGATAACATTGAATGTCATTTTAGTGAACCCATACTAGGTGTGGTGGGGGCTGAGGTATTTGATGCCAACAATATTTGAAATTTCTATATAATTTTGTTCCTTATACACTAAGACATAAACAAGTGATAAGAAGAGTTCTTTCTTTTTAAGATCGAGTACAATGAAGAATCTCTTCAAGAAAGCATTAAGGCTTTGTTTTGTGAATTAGAAAGCATTAAGGCTAATAATATTTATACAAGATTTACAGTTATTTGTTCAAGTTATAAAATATATATGAAACAATATTTTGAACAAATATTTTTGTTGTTGTTAATTTTAACTTATAAAAGTATTTCAACATTTTTTTATTTTATTTAAAAAGCTTACATGGTTATTATGTATTTTTGTAGATAAATTTGTAATTTGAAGATATTTAAAATTATAAGAAAATATGAGCCATTACAGTTACTAAAAATTATTCTTTATAATATTTTCTATAATTCATTTTTTCTTTTTATTTCTTGTCAACACGTCCCTCGTTTTATTTAGTATTTTTTTTCTCATATCGCTTTCTTGGGTAAACATGAGTAAAAGCAGAAATTCTCTTTTATTTGGTACTGCCTATATAAACAACTCTTGGACTGTCTTGTTCGGTTGCTAAATCTTAGAGTCAACCATGGGATGGAAAAGAACTAATGAACAATAGAAAAATGTTTCTAAACAATAACCCATATCGTACACTTCTAATTGAATATATGAAAAAGCCCACTCAAGGTTATTCTCGAGTCAGATATCTACGTATTGAATGCAAAAAACCACGGGCAAAAAATGCACTTCCTTTTTTACCAGCAACAAAAAAAAAAAATCGTCCTTTCATTCAATAATAACTAATACTAATATTATTGCTGTGATGTTACTGCTCCACCAATGTTAAGAACGTTATTTGTATAAAGAATTGTCCAATATTTTTTCTGAATTAATATATAAGTAAAAAGTTATTTTATATCATAAACTTAAAACTAAATAATTGAGAAAAATTTAAGATATTGTTTGTAAGTTTTATCTTAAGTAAATCTAACTAATTTTATCTTTATTTAATAATATCATTTCTAAAATATTCTTTATTTAATTGCAATTTTATTTTTAAGAACTTTATTTTATTTATAATATCAAATTTCAAATAAAACATTTTAGAAATAAATTTATTTTTTATTTGAGATTAATAAAATTATATTACTTCAATTATCTTCATAAATAATATGAAACTACTTATTTTTCTTATATATGAATTCATAAAGAATATACAATTAAGAAAAGAAAAATAATTATTCGATAATTTATGAATAACACATCAGTCATAATTTTATTATGACCCAAAATTCCAAGTGAGGAAGTTTCAAAGTACAGCAAACCAAGGTCATTATAAATTTACAATAATGACGCAGGATGCCAGCTACACACCTTTTAATAATCTTTTTAACACCATTCATTAAAATTTATTATAAAAAAATAAAGAAAAACCAAACCAAGTGAAATCCAAAAAAAAAAATGTAATTTTCAAGAATTTCAACTGATAGTAAAGAATATGATAAAAAAAAAAAAAAGTATGTACGCATTTCTCTTATAATGACTTAAATTCATATGAAGTCTTTGATGCTCGAAAACAAAGGTGATGGTAGAATTTAAAATTTAACCTAGCCTTTTTTTCTAGGTCCATGACTCCTGCCCAAATTTTCAGTATGCACAACAGAAATGAAACGTCCACTATTTGCATGTTTCAATTTTCATCACGTTCTTTATAAAAGTTCTCTTAAAAATTGGCAAACAATACTATTTCTTCAATAAACTAAACCAATCACAGTAAATCAAACTTTAGAAAAAACTTACTGCAATAATTCCTATTAAAAATTTACAATTGTGATTTTTGTGAGTCTTTAAACAAAGAAAACGTATCTAACTTAACCTACCCAACTTAGCAAAATTATAGAAGTTACAGGGGAAAATCACTACATAATCAAAACTGCAGAAACATGGCTGCAACACTGAACGCTTCAAATAGTACCAAAATATAAGTAAATCTCACAAAGAACTAAACAGAGGCAACATCTTACTTAACATATACATGATAAGCAACAACCACTTGATCAAGCAACTGGTCCCTGGTCCCTTCCACGGCCACGGCCTCTTCCCCTTCCATGGCCACGGCCTGAAAAACCAACAAAAAAAAAAAATATACTTAGATGTCCACACCATCAAATAAAAATTATATGAACATGTCCGCTCAGGTAGTCTAGGATGAGAACTCTAAAAGGCTGAAGCAAGAAGGAACAGAAGAGAACATAGGAGATTAAAAAGACCAGAAAACACTATGAATTCTAATTTTCTTCTGTTTCTTCTGTAGTCTGATTTAATAGGAAGCCCCATCACATGTAATGCAAATAGCACAGCAAAATATAATACTTAAAATCACAAATTCATTTAATATGCTCAAATAACTTATATTACTCAAAATGTTATCTTAAAAAACAAAGTTATAATTTAAGCACTAACAATTTATCATCTTCATCATGAAATCTAAATTATGTAGACTTGCATGCTTACCACGTGGTGGAGGTGGAGCATCATATTCACCATAGTCGTAGTACCCAACTGGCTGTGCACCATAGCCTCGTCCTCGTCCCCGAAAAGCACGCCCCCTTGCATGGCCACGCCCTCTTCCACCATAGCCACGTCCACCATCCCAACCATCACCATATTCCATACCCCCATTGTAAAATCCTAAGAACAGATGTTGTTCTCGTAAGCAGCTTTTACATTTTAAAGAAACCACAACAACAAAAACAAGAGTCCAAGAAAGCATTTATGAAAATTCAAAAACTACAATACAGACATCTATAGTGAATGAGTGAAACAAAGTACTTAGCAATACCTCTACCCCTGCCCCTTCCACGACCACGCCCTCTTCCTCGCATCCTTGGTGAGCCTTCTACATCAGATCAAATTACAGTCAACATGCTACAAAACCACACAAGACATTCACTCTTGTGAAATACTAAAAGAAAAACTTATCAACTCACCTCCTTCCTCATCATATTCATTTAAAGGTTTTACTTGATCAACTGGAAGAGGAGGTTGGTATCTGCATGAGAAAAGAAAAATTAAAATCTTGAAACCAGTGAACATAATTAAAAAGAACTCAATCAATCTCAACAGTGGATCTCCCCACTCCCCCAAGGACTAATATCCCAGTTTCACTCCATGTATAAAATACAGGTCTGATTGTCTGCTTAGATAATGTAACAAACTAACTGAAACACAAGAAAAATTATCTTTTGCCAATTTTAACTAGTGATTTAGCTGCTTGTCTCATACATAAATAGGCCTGTTAAAATACAAGTCATCAAACAACTACACTCAGAGATACAGATGTCATAAAATATCACACATGTTCTTACCCTGTGGATGACGTATTCAATTCTTTCTTTGACAAGGTAATTGTGATCATTGAAACATGACGAGTAGTCTCCAAACTAGGCAAGTACAACACAAAACCAAAACAATCACTCCCAAACACAGAACTTTAGTATTTGATAAGGTTGCATAGAAGAAACAAAAATCCATACGGAAGAAGGCCTTCTTCTAGTGGTTCCCATGTGTCAGTTATATCAGTTGATCCAATTTGGATGTTTTGATGCAGACCAATAATCCTTCTCTGAAACAAGTAACAGAACCGTCACAACTCACAAACATAAGATGAACAAATGCAGACCAACATATTCCATAAAGATATTGATCCTCCAACCTTGATCAGTTCAGCAATCATTACAGTCTTATTTATTGCACGTCCCATTGCTTTGAGAACAATTTCACTAGATCCTTTCCCCTATAGAGCAAGATAAAATGTTAAAAAATAGTAAAATATCAATTGATTCTAGATAAATAGATACTTGAATGGATGGATCATACCAAAATCAAAAGGGAGAAATCCTACCACCAGCAGAAAATCAATGTAAATGATGAAGTACACAAAGAATATAAATATAGAGATAGGCCAAAGCAACAATAAGGAATGAAGATGATTACCCTGAAAATAAGATAACTTACAGAATATAATTTCTTTTTTCAGAGTCTATGTGAAATGAAAAGTTATCCAGCATCACAAACAAAGTAAAGGATTATCATATTGATGATTAGTTTGGTATAATCTTAAAAACAGGTGAAAATATTTCTACAGAGAATTGTACATATCTCTTTTGTGTTATCTCTTACACATCAATCAATGTTCCTGGTGGGTAGTTGGTTTATTTTGGTCACGTTATTATCCTTCTTGGTGGGTACAGGATATAACATTCATAGATGTTGAGTTTGTTTGGGCTGGTTATTTCTTATTTTTGACAAAGGTAGTCATAAATAAGCTCTAACCAATCCATTAGCTTCAACAGGGGTGAGCTCTCTCTTTATCTTCTGTTGTTGTTCCTTCTCAACTGTTGTTACTGTAGGTATCATCTCAGGTACCTTTTATTTTATATATATATATATATAGACACACACACACATTATTTTGTACACCAAAAAAAATATACCAGAAATATTTCCTTCACTGATTTTGCAAATTCTTGGTTTTAGTCATGATTTTCTATAATTGGATTGATTGCCATTTGCCAAAAGTTCAGCCCCCCACCCCTTCTGTTATCATCAGATTCTTTACCTGATAATTGATTGTCAATTCACTGCCGTTTTGGTTTATGATTTTCTCATATTTTCCTATAATCATGTTTCAATTAGCTGGTTTCAGATACACATTTGAGTGATCTAGCCACTCCATTCTGTGACACGTGTGTGTGAGAGAAGAGAGAGAGACAGAATTTATTTGTGAACCAAGCGCATATAATACTAAGGGTTCATTAAAACTTAAATGTTAAAAATCACTCCTCGTTACAATTAATATTCCAAATAAATTTTCAATCCACTAACACACGGCATTAATCCGATTGGACCTACCCTAAGAAAAAAGTATCGACATGGAGGCAATTAAATAAACGGAGAGTTTAGGGTTAGACAAAAACATGAAGAGTTATCATCATGTGATAAAAATGCACGGAATAGTAAGTAACCTGAAGGAGAGTGGTGGCATAGGTGATGTAATTCCTCATCCTTCCTTGAGTAGTAACGCGTATCTCGTTCTCGTTTATAGGGCTCTCTGCCTTGGGCTTCTCTACCCTCTGATACCTATCCATCTAAAATAAAACACAAATTTTAGAAACAGAGAAAGATGAAATCCGAGTATGCTAGGGTTTAGAGAATGATCTCATCTCACATACAGTTATTTTGTGTTGTGCGTGCGGGTCTGGATAAGATGCGATATGATATGGTATCAGCCAGACACTCACTCACTCTCTCTCTCTCAGATGACAGAGGCAGGTTTTGGGGATATGGGTTTGAATTGAAATTTAGGGAGAGAGAAAGAGAGCGTACCTGGTGACTGGTGTGTTTGTTTTTGCACTCTCTTTATGGAATAGTATACCGAGCAGAGTAAAAAGGCTGGTGAGTAGGGCTATGACGTTGCGGTCTTATCGCCGAAGAGACCGCCAAATTAAACCTTCTTCTATCCCAAAACACAATCGGATTTTTCCCTTGGGCCTGCCTTTCAATATGTAACTTTTATTATTTTTAAATTATTAAAATATTGTAAAATAATGCACAGCATTACATTCATTACTCTTAAAATTATAATTATGGTATTAGTCTTGGTGGCCAGCACCTAAAGACACTAGCTAATTTCAATAACTTAAGAATCAAATATTAAATTATGTATTTCTAATTCCTAATATAAAAAAAAAAAACTAACCAAAAAAAATCTTTTACAAAAGAAGTATTTTTAGTTATCCACTGATTAGTATTTGTTTCATGTTATTTAATTACGTAGTCAATTAACTACATTAAACATTTTTACAAAAGAAGTTTTCTCAAAAACACAATGAAAATGACAATAACAACTTTGTAAATACCTTTACACTTTCGTGCTACCTGAAAGCTATTTTCCTTTGTTTTCCTGTATATGAACTAGAACAATGACAGCTTATAGTTGACTGCTAACTCGGATCAAATTTGATTTCTCATGCATCTGTATCTCGAACGAAATCATTTTTTATACCATTTGTCTTTTAGATGGAAACCACACCATCCTCAACACCCTCGTTCATATTTAATCTTTCCAAGATCTCTTCAATCATTAAATAATATTTTAAAACTCAAACCGATAATTAATTAATAAAGGTACTGTTTCACAGATTATTAGCTTAACTACAGTTAAAGCATAGTCAAACTAGTAATAGTTAAATTTATGTTTTTAATATTATACATATATTTTAAGCGATAAAAAAATCATAAAATAATGATATAAAAAATGCAACGAATTAGGATTCTTTATCAATTTTCATCAATTTTAACCGATTCTAGACCAATTCAACATGCTCTTTAACAATTCTCACCAGTTCCGAAATGAGCAATTTTTTCGAAATTAAAAGACCGGTTTAACCAGCCAGTCAAATTTGGTTTTTTAAAACTATGCCAAACACAGTGAATAGCTTAATTCGTATCGTACAATTCGCTACATTACTTAACATTCCCCAGCACAGTTGAGCTAGAGTTCATCAGTCCAACAATAGCTACTGACCAAGAAATGAACAAGATAAAAAGAGAAGGCACTATGGTAAAATAAAATACATTGAGATGGGAAATAATTACTGATCATGAATATCACACCACCTGGACAGTAAAATTTCTGTAAACATACATCTAATAGTACAAGTCATGAATCAAAATTTATAAACTAAACTCAATTTCTGAAACTGATGTGAGAAAAATAAGCAGATTGTCGTCTCTGAGTCAACAGGTCTGTAAGCACTTCTTCAAGCGTCACCTTTAAACTTGGCTTCATACATCTGAGGTTGCTGCAAAACAGAAACAACTATTCTTAAAATACCCATTTAAAAGAAAAGGGGTGCAGCAAAAAACAAGCATGGTATTTAAGAATCAATTTATTCACACATCACTGTTACACCTGCTGCACATATAATAGCATTTGAATTTAATTTGACCAACTGAAAATTTCCTGTGTAACTCAAATTTTGCACTAACAATGTTCAGCACAGCACAATGAATTAAGCGCCCATCTCCTAGAAACTCAATACTAATACATGAAAGTCATTATCAATGAAATACACATCTCTATGTTAGCACGATTTACTTATTAGTTTCATACTCTTTAACACCATGTTGGCTTAGCTACTATATAAGAAAACAGTGAAGATAAAAAAATGTGTTAATATGAGTGGGGTATGTGGTAACAACGAAGGCACAAATAGGCACCATCAATCAGCATATATATTGTCAACAGCAGCATTGGTTCAACTGAAAAGGACCAAAGCACTTCATTTGAAAGGCTAGGGTTCAATTCCCACTACTTATCAGGTCAAATGATTCCCTAACCCATCAGGAGAAGGCACCCAATAAATCATACTAGTATCCCAAGTGATTTGTTTAAATCATACTAGTATCCCATGTTTTGTAAATTAATATTAATCTCCCCAGTTTAAAATTTTCATCAGACACATCCATAAAGACAGTTGAAATCAGCACACTTCTCACTGTAATGTGTTAAATTTGAAAATCTGAAGAACAAAGTCATCAGGTAACACAAGACAAGAAACGCATACCATATAGATAGCAGATATCATTCTGCCTGCAAACCATCTTGTGTGCATTGCACGTTGAGCAGCACTTGCTGCTTCCACTGTTTCAAACTGCAAATACACAAAACCTGCACTTCTTCTGCATAGAAGATGAATCAATTATAAAATGGTAAGTATGCATAAAGTGTACATGGGAAAAATAAGATAAAAGAAAGAAGAAATGAAGCATTTATGGACAAGGGCTACACATGCATAAACTTACTTGTCAACATAAATATGCTTCACTCGTCCATATTTGGAACACTCTTCTTCTACATCCTCTTTAATGTCTAGATCAAAATCCGGTTCTGTCTGGCATCTTGTAATATTTTATATTAGTACTTTGTGGAATAAAATAGCAGAGGGTAATTGTAATAAATGTTAATCTTCACCTCAGTGTTTGGATCAAACATATTCTTCAACAGTAAACACTCGCTGGGGTTTCCAACAGGTTCAGTCACTGGGATAGGCATAATTGGTGTTGAAACAGCTGGTGCTACTGCTGGTACTATACCTGGATTACCAATAGGCATAATAGCCTGTTGAGCAGGAGCTGACCCATTCGCAATGGGCAGACCAACGCTGCAGGGTTTGGAATATGTTTAGAAAATGAACAAGTTTACAGAATATACTAGAGGAAAATCTTTAAACAAACCTTGCAGCAATGCCAGAGCGGTCCAGCTTCTGCATAAGCAATGCTCTTGACTGGGCATTTAGAGCCTGCACACAGAAAAAAAGCATAATACATGAGCAAGAAACTAATTACCAAGAATAGACTGAAGTATAATTTTGCCCAGTTTTCTTCCACCACACTTCCCCAGAATCCCCCACATAGGAAAAAAAAATGCAGTTTCTGGCTTCAGAACAGGTGGAAACAGAACAAAATTAAAAACTTCAGATTTCGAGCTGGATCAGGGAAAAGCAGAAACATCAAAAGCACCTACTTCTAAGCCTAGTAAATATGCAAAAAACAGGCACAACTAGTAAGATATTCTTAGAGTTTAATTTGTTTGACATTATCAATTTGTAATCCCTTCTCAATCCTCAGCATGATTTACTCAATAAAAATGGTCAACACTCAATAGAAATAAAGCTTCAATGCAAGTATCAATCAAATAGTAGCAAGCCAGTCATTGATCTGCAAATTTTTTAAGCTAGAATTATTAGTTACTAAAATAACTCAAGTATTATTAAAATAAACAAAACTTCAGATCAATCAAGCCTAACAAGGTTGAATAAAAACCCATTCACCAAAAATAAAATTATCGTACAATGAGAAATAAATTTCAATGACAAATTGTCCTGTGGGAACTCAACTTTGTTTCAAGTTTTATACAAGTACACTTACCAATCCACCTTCATCATCATCGAAGTCTGCAGATTTTGCAGTTGTATCTTGGTTTCCAACATGATCTGTTACAGATGAAACCTGTGTTCGGTAAACAGCATTAATGATAAACTAAAGGACAAGCAAAGTGAGAAAAACAAATAGACCCACAAAAACTTTTCTACCTTTATAGTCCTTCCAGCAATTTCCAATTTTCCATCTAAACTCTGAGCAGCCTTGGCATGCTCAACATGGGCAAACTGTTCCAGAATTAATATACAAAAGAGATAAGTAACATTATTACTATTGGAAACAACACTTTTTGAAGTTACATGTTAGTAACAGACTTGAACAAACCCAAAGCCCTTGCAATGTCCTGTCTCCAAGTCAAGAGGCAGCTGTACAAGCTCCACTGGACCAAATGGCTCAAAAATCTGAAGAAAAAAATATCAAATCATTTTAGTTGTTCACATGTTCTTAAGGGTATATTTAAATTAGTGTTTGGTTCTCTACATCCATATTCCCAACAATGAGTCGATAACAGGCAGTAATGAAAATTCATGTCAAACATATTCACCAGACAGCCAAAACCAAATACCTCTCTCAATTGACTCTCTGTCATGTTGAAGTGAAGGTTCCCCACATATAGTTTCCTGTCCACAGCTCCGTATGGTCCTACTACCCCAGCAGCTCCACCAGTAGCATTAGATTGGACAAGGTTCTTTTCAGCCTCAGAAGGCTTGACCATAACAGGTTGTCCTAGAAGAAGTTGGCCAGAGAGAGCAATTGCCATTGGCACTGACATTGCATCATAAAACTCAACATACCTACATCATCATCAATAACTTACATCAAGTTTTTAGAACTACGAAATACGAAGAGTTCAATCAGAACTTACAAAGCATACAGCAAAGATGTAGGGAAACAAAAACTCTAGTTCAGACAGCTCAAGCTGAGAGTATCTTTCGATGCATCTGACTCATGCAAAGAAAATGTTAGCCTGACGTAATACAAACACAAAACTAAAGCATAGATTTCAATCAAGAGAGAATAAGACCATGTTAGAAACAAGAGACCATAGGGAATCACTAAGACAAGGGGGATAGTAACCAGCAAACAGCAACTCATCTCCACTTATGCATGTGGATGTGAGCAAATCAATGCCAAGAAAGGGAACCCAACTTAAGGCTGGTCTGATACTGCATCCTACTTGTAACACAACTCTATAAGCCAAACAGCACCCACCCATATGAACATCATTCACACATCCACTGCCACTGGCCACCCACCCACCCCAAAAAGGAAAAAAATGAACATAGAATAAGTTTCCCTCCATATCAACCTTGTCGAGAAATATGCAATAACCAGTTCAAGAGATATAGACTGAAAAGGCTCAACAACAAAAGAAAGAAACCCTCACTTTGTATCACAAATGCAGAGGAAAAAATTGGGAAAAGGACCAAAAAGAAAACCGGGATTATGTCATCTACCTTGAGTACGCAGCATGAATTGATTAAACATGAGTGCAAGGTATTCCCCCATCATCCCTCATCATTATCGCATTGCTAGTCCATTTAAGAATACAGTTAAACATGACTCTTGAAAGTTGATATCCTAATACCATAATAGTGCATGCACATGAAGAATAAATTATTTTACAAGAAAGCACATACCCAACTCCTTTAGATCGTCTTGAGTTCCTATCCATGATCAAACGGACATCCCTCACCTGAAAATAAGGAACGTTAGAAGTAAACATAGGAATTATCACATCACAGAAGTCATCAGGTAGACTTTGCTCTGAGCATGCAAACAACGACATCCAGTGGTTCAAAATATCCATATAACCCCTTATTCACTCATCACATGTGCACAGAATGTTAAGCACAATAAAGTCACAGGAGTACTCAAAACTGTAGCCCCAAGCATAGAATGCTGATTGTTAATTCAGTGTTGTTAAATAGCGGCCATGGCAGCACCATAGCAGAATGACATGGTGGATTTTTTGCAAACCGCCATAGGCAATTCGTGAAGGAAAACCCACTATAAAGCACAATGGCATGTTTATATGGCGGAATCTCGGCCTTCCACCATGTTCCGCCATCTGCCATTAATAACACTGATTTTTATCAATATCAACTATACCTACCATTCTACATAAGAAATAGCAAAGGTTCCAACCAATGTTGTCAAACTCAAGGATCGGAAGGGGATCGGAAGGGGGGGTAAAAGATCGTAACTCGAGGATCGTAACTCGGATCGTAAGAGTTACGTGTATATGTAAAATTATATTTATACACATGCATAATAAGTTTATAATTACTTAATACAATCACACTAGTCTAGGAGATCATTCAAATTAAAATCAGGATAGTCATTCTAGCATTCCCATCAATTGAAACACAATGGTTCCATGCAATATCAGTTCTTGATCCAGTACCACTTCCACTACTCCTTGCACTTTAAGCACTGGGACCATCAGTAGTATGGTTGTTGCTGTCACTTGCCATTTTTTTTAACTTCAAAATACCAAACAGAGACTAAGAGGGGTGCACCATCAGTGTAATATTGCTATAATATTGTTATACTTAAAAAAAAGGACCACACAAATATTCAGAAATTGGAAAATAAATTAAAACAAATGAGAAGTCGCAACAGGGCACAGGGCCAAGGGCAGTATTATGCTGTTATACTTAAAATAAATTAAACAAAAGAGGACCAGACCACACCATCGGTATGCTTGTTATACTTAAAATAATTTTTTAATAAGGGAACTGTTGACAATTGGTGAAAAAAAAGAGGACCACACGCAGAGGGCCACAATCAAAAAAAGAGGACCAAAATAAAAAAAGAGGCGCACCAGCGAGTCGGAAGTCGCAACAGGACAGCAGCACGCAGGGAAGGACCACAACGCAGAGCAGCCAACCAGCGACGGTCGACGAGATTAAGCACGGCGGCGACCACAGCAACTGTAGACGAGAGCGGCAGCAAGGAGTGAGGCGCGGAACCAGAGCGGGCAACCAGAGCGAGAGCGGCGACGACGAGATCGCGGAAGACCACCAGGCAGCAGCGGCGCAGAGCAAAGACCTTGGACGAAAGCTTCAAAGTGAGTTCCATTCGAGCCCTAATCCATAACTAAGTAATAACGCTGACCCAAACCCGACCCGACCCACGCGTTTATTTTTTTCTTTTCCTTCTTCAGCTGGGATCGACTCAGATCGCCGATCCGCCCAAATCCCGAGCAAGAACGCGATCCTGCAGCGATCCTTGGAGTGAACGATCTTCTCGCCGATTTAACGCATGGCCATGGCTGAAGATCGCAAAACCGTACGAGCATACTCGCGATCTTGACAACATTGGTTCCAACGGCAACATAAGTTGTCACCCACAAGTAAAATAGTGAAACAAGTTGGAAAAAACAATAAACTGTATGCAAAAATTAAAGACAACTGACCTTGCCAGCTTTTGAGAAGAATTCATAAACATCCCTCTCTGATGCCTTTAAGGGCATCTGTAATCATCACATAGCAAATTGACAATCATTAGAAAAAGGATACTAAATGCCCTAACATATCAGATATTACAATATTTATAACAAAATAAAAGGCCAACGGCCAACCAATCAACCTGGTAAGCAAAAACAGTTCTCTGATCCCTTTCTGGATCTGCCTCGGGCTCCGCTGCCTCTTTTTTGTCCCTGAATCTCCTGCAATTCAAATTAAAATTCAGCTATAAGAAGATATGCATAGAGTAGTACATCAAATTTACACCTGATATTCAGATTGTATAATTTGTAGCATAAATCCAAACACACATAGCTAATATTAGAGTTCAAAACAGCACCTAATCTTGAGAGGGTGTAATGTCTCAAACTCACAACTGTAGCCATTATCCAAAGTATATTGTTAATATAACAGTCAAAAGTAGTGTTTAATTCTATGATATCCATACACACCAGTGCCACTATTCAGGATTTCCTAATAAATTAGTAAGAATTATGGTCCCTAACATTTAAAAGGTAGTGCATAGTCTCCTATCTACTTGTGTACTGCAATACTTATCCCCATATTTATCAATCGCAGGTAATCTCACATAGCAGCCAGCTTTGAGAATGCTGTAGCAGGTAGTTTTCTATTTTAATTATTATAATATTATAATTATACAAACTATAAATTATACAGCACATATAAATACTCAACAAAAAAACAATCGTAATTAAAAGTAAGTCACAATCTATGAACACAATCACCATCAACCTAGGAGCAATAAGAACATAGTAATAGAGTCAAAAACTGAAAGATGATGATGAAAAAGAACACAGCAAATTATATAAAATTAGAAGAATGTGAACTACGAAGTATAAAGGAAGAAGAAAGCATGGAACACAGAAAAAAAATAGTCCTCTGAAGTAAGAAGAAACAAAGGTCAAAACAATCATAATTTTTTGTGTAATGGTCAAGGAAGAAGGGTTTCAAATTCTATTATGAATATGAAGCAAAAAAAAGCATTAGAAAATGGGATAGAAATCACAATTTTCACCCCAAAAACCCTAAACAGCATTGTTTCAGGGATAAAAAAGGGTTTTTGAAGCCTACATCATAGTAGCATCGCTATAGCATGTGGAAATGGCCACTATTGAAACCGCTCAGCCATTTGAATCCCATAGCAGTCTATAACCTCTCCACTACACTATCAATGGCAGTAGATGGCAGAACATGGTGGAAGGCTAAAATTCTGCCATGTAAACACACCATTGCAGCCTATGGCGCCACCATAGTAGCCCTTCCTTCACAAATTGCCTATATGGCGGCTGGTAAAAAATCCACCATGCCATTCCGCCATGGCGCTGCCATTTAACAACACTATACCACAATAGCATACTATTGACTATGTTTATACTTTATCCCTTAAGGAGAAACCAAATACTTACAATAGTGATGATATAGACAAAATTTACATCTACATCTAGGATGGAAGGCATTTGATGATAAGAACACCTCACTCATATGATACAAAAAAACAATAAAAAAAAAGGAATTAAATTAATGCTAAAAAAAAAACTCTATTTGGCTCTACAAAAAAAGTTTTCTTTGCTTCCTAAAACAAAATAGGGCTCTCAGTTCCCTATCCCATCCTTTTAAAAGGAAAATGGATTGGATAAACCATCTAGAGGAGATATGAAGTTAAGCACACAATATCGTACGAATATCTTGTGATTTAATTACTTTATTGTCTATATTTACATATTATATTGTTGTCTCCGTACCCATACCCATTGGCGGATGCAGGTTATGTCTGATGGGGGCAATTACCACCACCAGATTATTATTTTTATTTGTTAATGTGTATAAGAAAAAAATGCCCCATAAAAAATTATTTATTGCCCTCATTGGATTTTTTTAACCCAAAGCCCAAACAAACATAAGACATTCAATAGAAAAACTACATGCTCAAGCCCAAACCATTAGCCTAATTTTCATTATTGTTACATTAACACAAAAAGAAAACACCACACACTACATAGAGCACACGGTTTCATGTAGCATCCCAAAAATAATCCAATAATTATTTAGATAAAGATTATCTAAATATATCTTTAAGTAAAGGAAAAGATAGATTAAATTGTTTTAATACATTAGATTGTTATATTTTTTGAAAAGATATTAGTATAATAATATATTAGATTGGATAAAGATAATAAAAATTAAGAGATAAATAAATATTGGTTAAACAAATCCCAAAATATATAATTTCAAATTACATACAACACTTATTTAAGGATACCCAGTTCCTTTTTCTAGAATCACTAAACAGTCTATCTTGGCATTAGTGGGTTGCTAAAGGATTGGGAGCGAAAAAATTCTGTTGAGGCAAATATAACGAAGAACTTGAATTACTTGATAGTATTGACAATGACAAAATCATAGAATATTTTCAAAGTATGAAAATGCAAAGAGGACAATTGTAATTTATAGAAATCTAAGCACTTTAGATTTCTTTTATCATGATATTATATATTTTGTAGCACCCTGCAATATTTTACTTTTGTAAAAATATTAGAAATTATTTATTGATCCCACACTAAGAAAAATTTCTGGATCCGTTAGTGCCCATGCCCTAGTATTTGAAAATATTACCATACCGGTCAACCGATACTACTCATGCCCGTCCTCGTGCAATTTAGCTTATGAGCATTGTCCTTAACATTTAATAACACCCTTCCCACCCCAGCCCAAAAAATTGATACAACAGAAGGCAGAAAATCAGCTGAGTCAATAACCTGGAAAGTAATTTCCACACGTGTGTTTGTCTAAAACAGCATTTAAAAGTTCAATAAGCAGGGAGCAAAAGGTACTGGGATAAGCTGAGCAAACTCGCAAAGTTACAAAGTGACAAAAACTAATTCCACTAATTATAGGATAGGCCTGAAATGAAGTGTCATAATGCATAGAATAGCTGATACATAATAAGTTCATCGTTTTATTAACCACATTCATAACTTCACTACAAGTTGACCAAGCCTGGGCATAAAACAATTGTCAAAGAACCTCATCTAGGTCAGGCAATTCGCAAAAAAATTAAAAGAGAGAGAGAGAGAGAGAGAATTGGCTAAGAAGGAAGATTAAGTGCATTCATTACCTGCTATCTCTGGTGTCGAAATCCCGCTCTCTTTCTCTTTCCCGCTCAGAACGACTCCTACTCCTCCGAGACCTCTCTCTCTCTTCCCGTTCCCTCTCCCTTCTTTCTCTTTCCCTCTCTTTATCCCTGTCCCTCCGCTCCCTCTCTTTGTCTCTATCCCTATCTCTGCTACTTCTCTCACCATCTCTATCCCTATCTCTGTCCCTGCTACTCCTGCGGCGCTCCCTGTCGAGTTCTTCGCGATCCTTATCCTTCTTGGAGCCATTCTCGTCGTCGCCCCTCGACCTCTTGCTCTTCCTCTCCTCGTTTCCCTCGTCGATCCCCTCGCGCTTTCTGTAGCTTCTCTCGCTCTTGTCGCCGCCCTCCTTCTTCTTCCGGCTGGAGTCGCGTTCCTCCTGCTCCCCCACTGTCTTCTCCAAGTAATCGTACTCGTCGAAGTCCATTGCTCTCGATTCTTGAATTCTAGGGTTTAGGGGTTTTCACTGGAGGAGATAGATACTAGACGACGACGGGTTTGTTTGGTTGGTGGCTATTCCGGTCTTCCTATCCTAATCTATAAACCTTTATGAAAACGGAAAACTGGACATTTATACAAGTGGACATCCCACGCAAATTTATCATCACGGTAATTAAAACGTCAAAAATAAATCTACCATTAGATGACGTAGTACAAAATTATTAGTAGGGGTGTTCATCAACCGATCCAAACCGATTCAAACCGCGGTGATCGAACCGAAAAATCGAAAATCGAAATAACCGAAAATTGAAAAACTGAAAACCGAAAAAAAACCGAAAATTTTCACCGGATTGGATCGATTTTTGGATTGGCCGGTGAAAATCGATCCAATCCAAACCGATCCAATTGTAAACCATACCTTACCCTTTATCTACTTGGGTCTATTCCCTATCATAACCCAAAAATCAAAAATTCAATACATTGCTCCTTATTTTGTCCAATGAACGTGTTTGTCTAATGAACATTAAAAAATAATGTTTGTTTTTGTCCAATGAATGTGTTTGTTTATGTTAGATACTCCTTATTTTGATAAAAATAAGTTCTATAAGTTTTATTTTTATACTTTTAAAAAAACCGAAAACCAATCCAATCCAAACCGAAAAAAATTGGATTGGATTGGATCGGATTTGAAAAAAATTTCAAACCGAATGGATGATCAAATGACCAAACCTAAGGAATTGGATCGGATGATTTTTCGCTTCAAAACCGATCCAATCCAGACCACGAACACCCCTAATTATTAGACTGCTAAAATTAAATTTATAAATAATCAATTGAACGACACGTTGTCTGTGATTTAAAATATGTTTCGTTGCGTAAATATTTAAAAACCCAAGTAAAATATAAATATAATTTTCAACCAAAAAAAATGACAAGTTTTTGCTGATGATAAAAATATAAATAAAAGCATTTAAAATATTCACTTAATAAATTAAAAAATATTAGTTTGACAATAGTTTATAAGTGATGTTAATTGAAGAAATCAAAGTATTGATTTAAAATATTAAAAATTCAATTAGTTAACTTATTTAATATAAAAATATTATGTTAATCTATTATCAAAATTCAATAATACATGTACCATAAAAAAAGTTTGTATGAAAAAATAAAATGCAAACATAAATTTTTCTTTACATATGCCTCTTTGTAAAGGTGAGAAAACAATAACTCAACTTAGTTTTCCAAACAAACAGAATCATAAAATGAAATTTGGAAAAACTTTTCATCAATTATTTTTACATGGAGATCCCAACTATAAGGATTTGTTACTATTGCATGTTAATAATAACATACCAGCCAATTTGAACATATATTCATTATATTGGTATTTGGTAGTTCATCTCTGTCAGCCTGAGGCTGGGACTTGGGTGGAAAAGGACATGTAGAACAAAACCAAGGGTATACTAGGTTACAAGTTTACAACTACAGCGTTCCAAGGTATGTTACTCTCTCATTTGAACATCGAACAAACACTGTAAAGAACTAAATATTAAACAACAAATTTATGTATAAAAATACATATTCCATTACAAGGAGGTTCAGACTATATTATTTTCCAACACCCGCATGATCCGCAGGTCTAATCCTTTATCCAATTCTGTTCAAAGAAATTCTTTCATTCGGTCGAGTAGCCCTTTCCACTGGAGATATCAACTGTGGCATAGTCATTCCCCCGGAAACAATGATTTCTGCATCAGCATCAACAGAGATGTACCCATAGAATTAGAAGAAATGAAAATAATATTTTAAGAATTTCAACATGCAGAAGCCAAATGGCAAAGTTTTAATTTGCATTCATTGAGGATAAACGAACATCATATAGATACAATATCTCTCCATACACATTGTTAACGAGCATAATAGGAGATACATAAACAAGGTACTTGGCAATGAATCAACCTAAAGAGAACCTACCAATGCCTTCTCGAATGGAAAGATTTGGTCTTATAATATCTTTGGAATTAACCAAAAATATATCACCAATATATAGATGATTCGTAGGGACAAAAACACTACAAAGCTCTTCATCTTCATTATCTTTCTGCAATGGAGGAAAAAATATATAATCAATGGTTAAATATATCAAAGAGAAATTAGTAGTTACTCAGAAGGGGGAGGAGGGGGGGGTACGAGTACGACAACAAAATTCAATGGAGAATACACAATATATTGAGATTATACACTAAGCTGCTTTGAGATGGACATGAGACAAAATGACAAATACAAGTCCCCTAATGTTTTACAATAAATTAACTATAAAAAAACACTTCAGTAAAACCATCATTAACAAGGGATGTACTATATGAACTCAATGCAAAACTCTTTAGACTTATACGTTGCTTCAAATCTCACACAGAGACATAAATAAAAGTATGGGGCATATAGTAGATACTTGTGTGTTTGGGTAGGAAGTATGGATATCAAAAATTAGAACCATATTTACAGAAGTATATTCCTCTCTCTTCAAATGATAATTTTATGATTACTTAACGGTGATCTAATGAAGGTGAATTAATGTCAAAATGGCAAACATCATAATGTATGTGATATTGATAAATGCGTGCATTCCAATTTCCAACTCTATAGATATAGTACATTTCATGGCAGTTAATGCGTTACAAATAATAGAAACTGATGAACTTTGTCTTATCAAAATAAAGAAAGAGAACTGTTGGAATACAAGTGTGAGGTAAAGTCTCACGTCGAATAAGAATAGAAAGGTTGAGCACCATATAAGTGAGGATAAGACCCATAAACCTGAGCCTTAAGGTTTTGGGTTAAAGTATGATGTCAAGTTCTCTTATGTGGTTGCTCATCACACATATTCAATCAATATAAATAAGACGTTGGTAAACAAATTTATAGTGACAGTACAGGGTACCTGTAGAGTAACGGTTGATGTAATAAAGCCAAATGCATATTCACCAACACGCGGGTGTCGGATAATTGCGACCTCTTTAAAGGCAGTGGTATTTTGATCTGAAAAGGAGATTGTAAAAAATCAAATGGTTACATCCTTGATACCAATATTTGAAAATCGTCAATCTATCAAGTATCAACAATAACTCACTGATTGGCAAGACACTTTGGCTTAAAAACAAGGCTGACAGGTAAAATTATGAGAAAAAACAATTTGAAGCATGCCTTCAATCCATATATGAATAGCCTAACCAACCTTATTCATACCAAATGAGTAACATGACAAAGCTAATAAGTAATAACTAAATTCAATTTATGTACCCAATTCAGTTAAGTGAATTTGTATCAACATATTATCAATACTACCAATTTTTCTACAATCACCATCACCAATTCACCTTAACATTAGCACATTACTATTACAAATTCCCAACCAGTACAACACACCCATGATGCCATCATTGCCACAACTATCATCCTTTTAACCTCATTGACCATACAAATGGAGAATGCCATAACCGACCTAGGTTTGTTAATTCTTATAGTACCTTTTATTTTCCATCATCATATTCATATATTGCTTAAGTTCTGCTAAGTGCGACATATTTTAGTATGAAAATTGGTGAACTCAAAACTGAACAATAAACAGAGGACATTCTGCACTTTGCCATAATTTCATCAGATGTCCCTGAAGGGACCACTTTGCCATAAAAGCTACTTGAAAAGAAATTATTTTTCCTATTGTAACATCACTATCTACCCAACCTATATGTGGCTTACTGCTCATCCATATGAATTTGGACCCCACCATCAAACTCTTTTATGGCTAAATTCTAATTGGACTATGCAGTTATGCAGAGCATACCTGGAGATATTGCAGCACTAATCTGCTTGGATGCAGAGTATATATGCCTAACAAGGGGCATTCGCTTTATGAACCATTCTCCAATCCAGAAAACGGTGGCTCCCATCCATGACGAAACAAAAACACCAATAAGAAATACAAAAGCTAATGATGTAACAAAACCAAGTCCTGCACCAAAAACGAAGAGCTTTCACATTTTATACATCACATTGAAAACAAAGAGTAAGGTCAAATACCAAGATCCAGATCATCCATTGGAGAGATTAAAATATAAAAGAAGGAAGGAATATAAAAGAGGTTTAGTACCACCAATACTATTTGTGTGTGTTGATAGGAATAAAATCAAAGAAAGCAGAGAAGTACAAGAATGAGGGCAATAAGATATCCTCTAAACCATTTAGAGCATAATTGAAATGAGTCCTTCCGGATTAGCCACTAAATTCTGATAACAATAATGCCTTCCTTCTAAATTGGCAAAACCATAGAGTAGTCTATTATCTTTGAACTCTGAAGTTTATGCACTATATTCATTTACTTTGCTTTTCATGTTTCAGACATATGACATCTACAGTAGAAAAAAAAATCCCTATTTGTAACTTTTGAGGAGGGAAAATATAATTATCAAAGCTGTGTTAATTGAAGGCAAATTAAATTACTCACCAAATACATCTATCCCGAGCCTGGAGTATATTGGACTAAAGAAACCATCAACAAACTGAATAAACCACCATGTAATGAAGAAGGTAACAGCAACTGGAAAAAGAACTACACTGCAGATTAAAAACTAAATGAATAAGCACACCAACAATGATGATAAAAATTAATCATCTCAATAAGTAGTTTGTTCATTACCATCCAGTCATAAATTTCTTAGAGACCCAACTTTGGAGAACAAAGCAGCAAGCCTGAAACAAGTGCACAGAATGAGTTAATAGCAAGACAAAAATAGATTTTCTCTTGAAAAATATGAAACTTTGAAATCTATATATCACACCAAACAGAAGCACATTAGGAAATCATTGAGTCATTGTAAACTTTGACTTCATTTAGAACTCCTTATCATAAAAAGGAAGGTGATCATTTTTGTTTGCAAAAAGGCTCACACTAAATCGGCCAAGAATTCCAACATCCAGCAGTCATGTGTCCTTTACTCCTTTTCAGGAGGCATCTATAATGCAGGACAACAGGGAAGTGTTATGATCACGTTTCAAAAAAAAAAAAAATTACTTCATATTATAGGTAAGGACATTTTACGACAACAAAGCAAGGAGCAAATCTTGCTCCTCAGAGCAAATAGCAAGCAAAATCCGCAACACCTTACCAAATAAATTAGAAAATCAACTTCAAGACCCTTACCAGTTAGAACTTTACAGAGGCTATTGTTACTGTATTGGTCTCACTCAATTTTGTAAGAAAAAAAAAATCAACTTCGTGAGAGGTAATGCAAACCAAAATAAAAATTGACCAAACTCTCCTGCTTAATATTGTTGGAAATTTCTCAAAGCTAAAATTTAAACAAAATCCATTGCACGTCAAGTGCTGCAAATGCAGATCCCTCGCGTAGTCAACATGATTAATTACAAAACATAAGATTCTGGGTTCAAACGTTTTTTCTACTTTCGTTAAGATTACGAGCAAAATGGTCTCAACCCATCATAGCCGTAACAAAATCACAATTTCTCAGCCCATAAAAATATGTTTCTTTCGGAGTTCAATAGACGAGGCAGGGTTGACTTGTCGTCTATCGAATCCACCGAAAACCGAATAAATATATAAAGAAAAAATAAAATGATACCAAGAAGCAAGATCCAACAACCTAGCCCTAATTTAAAGGGGAAAAAACAATATAGGGAAATTTTGAAAAAGAAAAAAAGATAGAAATTAAGTGAAAAAGAAAATGAATTGGACCCTGCGAGTGGAGGAGTTGGGCGAGCTTGGTGGAGACTTGGCTGGGTCTTCGGGATCGTCGCGAGATGCATTGTCCCCTTGACTAAGAGGAATTGACGTTGATTCTTTTTCTTCGGCCATCTTCACTCTTCACACTTTCAGATTCTAACGATAAAGATAATAAATAGTACCAAAAACTTGGCAGATAAAATAGAATAGAATGAGAATGGAAGCCTACTTTGGCTTCCAATATTACTGTATTGTCTTGGATACTAAGCAACACTCACTTGCTCTCTCCCTTTCCTTCACTCGATAAATGATAATAATTTGATAAATCTCATGACCTACCATGAGTGAAAATAAAAAATGGTATGTAACGGGTGACGTGGTTTTCGAGGATGTGTCCCCTTTTCTCTTAGGTTTATTATTACTATGAATTGCACTCACATCCCCCTTAATTTTCTTAAATTTCTTAAATTGTATTAGATATTTTTTTCTTTTTTATATCTTATAAAAAATTTCTTAATTGTTTAGTTCATGATACATTCATACTCTTTTATCTAAATATCATTTAATAATTTAGTAGAAAATAGACAGATGTGGATCATATGACATTTAATAAAAACTTATGTCTAAAATACTCTTATCTTCTTTTTCAAAATCATATATCGAATTTTACAAACTCGCTTCTTCTTCAACAATCCCTATTCACTTACCACCACCATCTCATTCTCCTCCTCTCCCCTGTCCCACGGCATCATCATTGCTTCCTCCTTATCATCATCCTCGCCCACCAACACGGCGCCTGGGCATACTCGCTCTCGCTAGAGCAACCACCACCGTTAGCCACCATCACCACCATAGTCATCTCCTCGTCCTTCGTTGTAGCTTCAACCATCATCACCGCTGCGTCTGGGAGGGGTATTGAGATATCAGGTGCAATTTGAGAAAAACACAGGTGGTGCGAGTGTAATTTACTCTCACAGCATTTTCGTCTTCTCACATGTTTCAATTGACGTTAGTTAACGACGTTAACAGAAAGGGGTAAAAGTGATGTATACAAAGAGAGGTATCGGGTGCAATTTAAGAAAAACATAAGGAATGCGAATATAATTTACTCTTATTATTATTTTCCTTTTCATTTTATTTTTATTTTATAGACTACATGTAGGCTTTTACTTCCTATACCCCCAAAAAGACCCTAATGGACACAAATAACGTTCACCATAACTCCCGCACCACTACTACAACTGAAGAGGAAAAATCGGTGACGTGCAATCCCACCAAAAGTCCAAACATACCCCATTGTCACCACTTCCCTACCACCATTTCAAACCTTCACCTTTGGGACCCCCCGTCACAATGACCTATACTACCTCCACCTCTGGCTAGCACGGGCCGAAATAATCTTAAGACTTTGGATTAAAGTGTAGTGTCAAGTTCATTTATATAGTTATTTATGATTTAGTGGTGTAAATCTCTTTAGTTTAACCTCCCTCGATTTCCCAACAAACCCAAAAGGCAAAATTAAACTAAAAGAAATTTCACGATTAAATAAACAAGTAAAAAAAAACAGAAACTATAAGAGTAATATTGAAAACAACCACATCAAATCAAAGGTTGTAATGAAATATGAACAGCACCACATGACATGCACCAAACCATTAGCTCCAAGAAAAGCGAACACTGAAACAAAACCACTCCAACTCCATTGAATTGCTAAAGAATTTTCAATCAGCTTTGAAATGCATGAGAATCTTAACCTCTACCACCTTTACCTACACCTCCCTCTCCCACCACTCTCTGATGTTGTCGTCATCTATGCCATCAACAAGCTCTGTCACCACTGAACATGGTCGTTAGGTGAAAGTTGGTTGGACTGCCCGTCGAAGGCTTATTGTTCGGTCTATTTAAGGCCTTGTTTGAATTGACTTGTTTAACAAAAAGGTCAAGCTCAAGTTTTTTAAAAAAAAAACCATTGAGTTAAATAAGTCAAGCCTAAAAAAACTATTGAACTTGATCGAGTGCTTGTTTAGCAACAATATTATTATTAATATCATCTATAATATTATAGTTATTTTAATAAAATTGAAAAATTATTTTAGTGATCTGACAATTTAAATCATTTTAATATTTTAAACAGGTTAATTCTCGTAAGCATAAATGGGTAGCAAGAATACACACTCTTTTATTTTGGTGGGCTTAAAAGGCTTTGGTAGTTTGTTTTGTACAATGTCTATAGGCAAGTTTTGATCACATCTTTTGATTTTAAATTATTGTTTTCAATGAAAATCTTTTGCTTTGTTAAAGGGAAGGAAAAAAAGTAATTAGGAATACAACGCATCCAATTTGAGATAACATAAAAATAATATGTGAGTCATTGCTTCACACTGTAATATTTCAACTCATAATAATTTTACTATACAATAATTTTTTAATTCTTAATAGAAAATAAACCTTTAAATGGGCTAATGGGTAAAGTCGAACTTATATAAAGGTCACACCTAAACCTAAAAAAGGCTCATGATGGGGTAACAAGATTGGGCTTGAACTATAAAAATATAAAATAGGTCAAGTTTAGACTTAAATAAGTTTCGGCTTAGTTGAACCCATTTTTGCACCTAATCATGTATATCTTTTATTGGGTGTAATTTGTTCGAACCTTACAAGACTATTATAAATAGCCAATTATATCCGTAAATTTTTAACACAATGACTAAGGAATTCAACTCACTTGGTTGAGTGTCCAAGTGTTATAAGCATCTTAGTAATATGTTTTTTATTCCTACTAATAAAAAATGATTAATTAAGCTTTTAGCCCTTCAATTTTTTTACATGTTAATTAATAGCCCTTCAAAATTTGTTTATCAACTTTTAGCCCTCTAATAATTTTCCATCAACATTTTTAGTCCAAAACAATTGACTATGTTTAGTCCTTCATTTATTTTTATTGTTCAAAATTAGTCCAAAATATATAAAAATGACGAACTAAAAATGGACAAAACAATAATTAATATTGAGCAATAAAAATAAACGATGGACTAAAAATAGACAAAAAAAATTAGAGGGATTAAAAAACTTATTAAAAATATCCAATGACTAAAAAATTCTCAAAAAAAACTTTTAAAAGACTAAAATTTGGAATATGAAAAAGTCAAGAGACTAAAAACTTAATAAATCCTTAAGAAACACAATTATATACTCCATACTTGAATTCTATATTGCTAGCTGAAATAATTTAATGATTCATTTTTTTCATAACCAACAGAAAACACATGTATTATCGCACCTGTGTATCTATATTTCTATTTTGTTATTTCTATTATGATAACAATTTTAGTTTAACATGTAAGATATTTTTAATTAACATATTACCTGTTACGGATAAAAGATAAAACATATATTATCTTTTGTCCTATTAATTCAAATATTTAAATCTTCATCAGATCTGTTACCAACGGCAAGGAGATAATCATCAGAAGATAGAAGATATAATTGATATCTTCCCATTATCAATATCTCCACATATCGTGGAAGAAGATATTGGGCTTCAATCATTTGTTATCAAATCGTGTTGCTGCTGTTACGATCTTCTTCTTTCTTAAGTTACTTCAATCCCATAAGTTTCTTAAGAGAGAGAGCTTGATCTTATATAAATTCACCCAACACCACGTGTTGGACATTTTCTGTTCTCATTGAGCAGAACATTACCATAAACGATAGAAGCATAAAAAGTAAAACTAAATAAATTAGCCGATAACATATATTGAAGAGTATATTACACTCGCACCTCCTGTGTTGCTCAAATTTCACCCGATATCCCTTCCTTTTTTCACATTACTTTTATCCCATTTTGTTAACGTCGTTAACTAACGTCAATTGAAATATGTGAACAGACGAAATTGTCTTTACATTTTAATTGTAAAACTCAAATTATCCCCTCTCAATTAGTTTTAGAATTTATGGGTGGTGTTTCTTTTCATTATTCACGATAATTGTTCATATTCCTCTTATTGGCTAGTTCTTCTTCAACGTCTAGAGGGTGCGAGTTCCTCTTCCTCTCACAACGTTTATATTCCATTCCTCTTCACCGTTCACAAGTTCTTTACTGTTCCTCTTACAGTTCACGAGTTCTTCATTGTTCCTCTTCCAGTTCGCGACGTTCACAAGCGTCTCCGTTTATCTTCCTCTTTGACGTTCACTAGCGTTGTTTCTTTTGTTGTTCCACGATTTTTGTTCACGCTAGGGTTTTGCTTGTAAGTGACAACTGAATCTTGTATATATGTTACTTTTTAAGATTATTTATTTAATTTTGATTGTTTATTGTTGTCTATTTCCAAATGGAATTTCAATGGGAGACCATTTTGGGACCACTTATGATTTTTAAAACCATTTGTTTATTATTGTTGATTAAAATGATGTTGATGTTTGGCACCACAAAAAACACAATGGATGAACTAGTTGTTTATTATTGTTGATTAAAATAATGTTGATGTTTGGCACCACAGGAACACAATGGATGAACAAGAATATATGAGTCATGAACTATGCAACGTGGATATTTTGGTCCACTTTACAGACCAATGAGGTGAACCAAGTGAGATGTGCAAACATTGCTAATGACTAATACTTGTCACAATGTCACCTTTTTGTTTTATGGGTTTCGTTCTACTGCTAGTGGTAAAATTATTTCTCTTAAGATTGATCATGATGTGATGAAAATGTTTGTTGAGAATCAAAATTCAATTTATATTCATATGTATGTTAGTAGAACAAATGATGAGTTTTGGAACCTACCTGTGATAGAAAATTTGAATAAACCTGTGAGTGAAAATGTGAATGAACCTCTGGGTGAAAATGTGAATGAATGTATGATTGAACCTGCGAATGAATGTATTAATGAAAAATTGAAGAAGAAGAAGGAAGGGTGTTAACACTGCATACTAACAATGTGGGTTCACATCCAACAAAAAATTGGGTTCACATCCAATTACAGAAAAAATAAAAAGAAGTAAGAGTCTTAAAATATTTTCATGTTGAGAGGAAGAAGATGAGGGTATTTTAGACATAAATTTCATTAAAAGTCACATGATCAGCATGTGCCTAATTTTTGTTAAGTTATTAAACTCCCCCTTTTTCCTGTTAGGATTGGAAATCCTGTATTTTACATATCCATACGATTGAGCCCTTGGGTTTCCAAAATAGTCGAATATTGATTTGTTTTTTCGTGAATCAAACTTTTTGGGAGCTAGAGGAAATGCATCTCAAGTACACCAATTAGTAGGTATGAGAGGATTAATGTCGGATCCACAAAGAATCATCACTATCATCAATAAGAAAATCCTTAGGCTTGTTATCCAGGAACTTGTTCAGAAGCGGGACCAAAACTCATTGCCTTACCACTTGGCCACGCCCCATTTCCCCATTGGGTCACACCCCATTTTCTGTTTTATACTAAAAAACACTATTATTGATATTGGTTGTTCGTTAATTCCAGTTCATAAATTTCTATAGAAAAATTTGTTGCTAGTATTTTTATCTGCGTATCTACATAATATATATATATATATATGATAAGACTAAATTTATTGATCATTATGTACAATTCTATTAAGATATTGTTATAGAAGTGTGATTTCTTCTATTTTTTAATTTTAGAAAAAAAATAAAAAGATTTTGAATTGGATAAGTTTAAATCAAAGAAGGATTTTGGATGGTTTTATCTTATTTGATTCCAAAGACACTGATATCTTGGCAGCATTCCGAGTAACTCCTCAACCAGGAGTTCCGCCTAAAGAAGCAAGTGTCGCGGTAGCCGCCGAATCTTCTACTGGGTGTTTAGGATGGAGGGGGTCTAGGTGTAATGTGAGCTAAACAATTAAGGGATTTTTTGTAGGGTGCAAAAAAGGAGGAGTATCGGATGAAATTTGAGCAAAACACAAAGGTGTAAGTGTAATTTACTCTACATTCAATCTACATATTAAACTAAAATTGTTACTACAAGAGATAACATAATAAAACTATGGACACTACCACGACAATAAAAACTGAGGTTGTTACAACTTAAACAGAGATATCATATTTAAGTTCTAAGTATGCAATTGTTTTAAATTTTCAAAAGTAGAGCTTTATCGCCTATAGTAAATAATGATTCATCTTATTTAAACATGATTGTCTCTTATGTTTTATTGACACACTTCTTTTTAGACTTGCACACAAGTTCATTTTCATTCAATGGATTGTATATTCTAGCAGTTTTATCTTGTAATCTTTAATTCATTTTCTCCCTTTAGGAGAAGGAGTCCTAGGATTTGATGGAAGAAAATCTTGGTAATTAGAAAGAAGAAGGAAATGTGGTTGTAAATGTTCGAAGATATGATTATAATTTTATTTCCTTGTGTTAAGTCATGTGTTTGCGATCGTGTTAGAAACCTTCTTCCAAGCGTCACGAAGGGAATACATGTGAAGATACTTTGATGCTTAAATTAAATAACACCTAATGTAATAAAATAAGAATAACAATGATAATGATCAATTAATCTTTAGTTTGAGAATCTCATCATATATATTTTTATATATATATATATATTATTTTATTGTGCCTCAAATTCATGGGACTTGTGATATTATTATTTTGATAAGACAATATTATAATAATATTATCTTTATTATTATATTATTATTATTATTAAGATATTACGGGTAAAGTATCAAGAGATCGAGGGGTACAATGGTAAATATGCAAGAGCTTTCAACTGTTATCTTTTTTTTTTTTTTGGTCGGCAAAAAAGATATTTGTATTAATAATGGTACCAGTGATACCAAAGCAAAATACAATATATATATATATATATATATATATATATATATATATATATATATATGTACCCAAAACCAATTGGGTTAGTAAGTATTTATGCATGAAAAAACACAAATAAATACTCTATGACCAAATGTTACAAATTCTGTCAACAAAAAAAAAAGTCCTTGTATCTAGGAGGTGTTCGCGGATCGGTTCAGATCGGTTTTGGCCAAATTTAAGATCAAACTCAATTAAATTTGATCGGTTCGATTTAAAAAAAAAGATTGAAACTCAACCCAACCCAACCCGTTCATGAACAATTCGGTTTGGTTCAGATCACCGGGTTACCCATTTAATTTTTTTTAGTACTATTTTATATCACGATTATTTCAAATATCTCATATAATTAACACAATATTATCAAATGTATGAAAATAGTAAAATTGATTCATTTAATATCATCAACATAATTTGGAGATGAATCATTAACACTTTCAGTACTACTTTTCTTTTCCAATTATCTCATTTTCAAATTATAAAGAACCTATCCACAACATAAAAAAAATATAAGTGAAGTAACATGGACCTTGTTCATTGAACAACATAAACAATAATATGGAAATAAGAGATAAAGAAGACACAATCAATTTTAACGTGAAAAACTTAATTGGGTAAAAAAACCACGACTTCTAAATTGGATAATCAATCCAATGGATAACTTCACTATGATAATTTTGTGTACAAGAGTTTCTAGTATTCTAGTTTCCTAGTCTATTCTTACACAACAATTATCCCAGCTGGTATCCTTGTTTCCCATAAAAAAGCTCTAGTCTCAATTCACCAAGAATAGAGATAGACTGATATCCTTGTTTCCCAACCAGACTGGTATCCTAGTTTCACAGCCAGAAGTCGCGTGTCTCAATTCATCAAGAACAGAGACAAAACTGGTATCCTAGTTCCCAGCTGCGACCTTTTCCAAAGTCAAGAAAAATAATACAATAAAATAGTTACATTTAAATAGGTACCTTTAAATCCTGATTGAGAGTTGAAGAATCAAATTTGTCAAACGTTTCTATATAATCTCACAATAATTCTCTCAATGATGCAAACATAAACTCTCTAATACTCTAATATTATTTGGAATGGAATGCATACATGAACACCAAAATATATTTCTATTTATACTAATTTAAGGATATGATTTTAATCAATTTTTGAATACAATCCTAAATATATTCTATCATATTATCCAATGCAATCTTAAAGATATTCTATTATATTATGCAATGAAATCTTAAAAATATTCTATCCTATTTTTTAGTGCAATATTAAAAAATATCCTATCTTATTTTTTAATGCAATCTTAAACATTTACAATATTATACATTTTTTTATTGTCATTTTTTTAATTTTTAATATATATATAAATAATAAAATTTATATTATTATTACAGGTTCACGGATCGGGTCATCAGATCTGTAAATCTAAACTCGTACATGAACAGTTTTGATCGGTTCGATTTGATTTTGAGCCAAATATATAAATAACCCAACTCAAACTATTCAGATCAATTTGGATCGATTCGAATTTACGGATGATCCATATCCGTGAACACCCCTACTTGTATCGTTGCCAACCAATCTGAAACTACTAGCAATAACTATGAACAAAAGCTGCTTCAATGCTATTGGCCCTCATAAATTCTCCTGCACCAATCAACCAATATTTATCAGACCAAACAAGTCTATACCACTTAAGTTGCATGTGCCCGCGATTCCAAGAATCTACCCCCACCAAACTACCAACATCATTTCTGATCATCCTGATCCCAAGGCAAGAAAAAACCTTGCATCCACTATTAATTCACGTTTTGAAGAAGGAATAGATATATATTCCTAGGCTTTTAATTATCCACAATACACCCCTTGCAACAATGTACTACAAAATATCTTTCAGTTGGTTTAGAAACATAAGGCTAAACAAAACCTCGACCTCACCGAATATGAACCCAACGGATCTTCCACCCAGCACCACCTGTCATTCTCTCTAATGAAAGCATTTGCATTATCCACCATCTCAAGAAAAATGTTAACTATGCTTCATTCCCAAACAAACCAATCCCTCCTCAAACGCCAAAGCCACACTCCATCCTCTCAACTTCCCATATCTCCAAGTCATTTTTTAATTAGAGTTTAGATACAATCTAGGAAATAGATTGACCAATGGTTGGTCTCTCAACCAAGGATCTTCCCAAAACCTCACCTTTTCACCCACACCTACTTTCCACTCAATGGACCTATCAACTCAACTCACCTCACCTCATTTTGATGCCCACATATTTTGTATAGGTCCTTTCACCACAAAGATGAGTAATTTCCAGGATCCATATTTAAACTACAAAACCTCCCACCAAAGAGACTTTTGATGGTGAAAAAGTTTCCATTTCCACTTACCAAGAATCACCTCATTAAAAATAAAAACATTTTTTAACCCCCACATTCTTGGTTCACACAATTTTTCCCACTTAATCTAAGAAGCAACCTTTATTTTCCCTTCCTCAATCCCTCAAAAAAATTCCTTTGGAACTAATGATTCTATTCCCAACCTTAGAAGCTAATTTGAAAAAATAAAGAAAAAACAACGATAAGGAAGATAAAACAAGAGTTAATGAGGCAAATTATTCCCGTAAATGAAAGAAATGTTTCGAAAGGGATAGTTTTTTAGACAATCTATCCAACAACTGTTATCATTATCTACTTGTCATAAAGAAATTAATCAAAAATTTTACGTGCAAATTAGGTTTGAGATTTTTATTTTTTTAGTTTTAAGAGTTTGATTCGTTAACAGAAAAAGATCTTGATTAATTTAAGGTTTTATCAAAAAATAAATAAAGTCTGATGAATAATCATTTCAGTTAAAGATCAAATTCAGATAATATTTAAATAATTTAACATTAACTTTAACACATTAATCCCTTATTCAAACTTTATGAGGGTTTGCAATTTTGCACTCAGCAATGGTAATATGACCCTTGAAGTGTGACAGGATTTTTGGAGGCAACCCAACAAAAAACCTCAAAAGGTAACGTTCGTTACTTATGATGTATCACACATTGTTTTTACCGGGTTTCAAGAACTTGACTCTATATTTGGTCACACGTTGTCATTTCTTGCTTAATCAAAGGAATGGATATAGAAGCAATTCAACCACCCCTGACCATGAAAATTCTCCACTCACAAGTTTGTCATATATATATATATATATATATATATATATATATTAAAATTTCGATTTTGTATTTGTTTCAAAACTATATTTTTCAATATTGTTAAATTATTTTAAGTATTATATTATATTTTGATACTATTTTTTATTTTTATATTTCTTTTTTTTAATATGATTATATTTCTATTATACTTACTATCCTTAATTATATATCTATATTAAAATAATTAAAACAATAATTTGTATTTTTTACATATATTATTTCTTTTTTTATTATTTCATCTCTTTAAGTTTTTTACGCTTGACAATGATCAATTATTATAATTTCTTTTTAACTCCTCTAATAAAACTGTTGACACTTATAGACGAACTTTATCTTCTTAGATAGTGACGGATCCAAAAAAATTTAGTTATGTTCGCACATTTAGTGATGGGGTTCAAGGGCAATGCCTCTGAATTTTTTTTTTTTTAAGAAAATTTAAATCAAGAGTTTATGTACAAGGTTATGAACCCGCCAAAATGTGGTTGTTTTTGTAACAAGATGCATATAATAGTTTGACCAATCATTTAGCCTCTCAAATTTTACCAATCCTCTAAAACAAATATGAGAATATATTTCAGTATATCCATATGTCATGTTATTTATAATATTGAATAAAAAAGTCAACATTACTTGTACAAAATACATCCACACATCATCATTCTATTTATAATGGTGAATAAAAAAGTCAACATTACCTATATAGAAGATGAACAAAATCACAATAAAGACCCTCATCTCTAAATATTAACTCGTTTGAGAATGTCAAACTTGACATCAATCTTTTCTTTTTAAGCCATAATCTGGCATCAATCCGATTGTAAATTCCTAGTGCAGGCTTTGTCTAAGGAAAAATGTCTACATGTAAAATGGATATAGAGAATAAATGATAAGAATATTTCAAAAAAGTATGGGTTACACTTTGAGCGTCTTCTTTACAAATACAATTTAGATTGAGTTATTTTAATTCATATTCCACTTTGAACATATTCTTTACATATACAATTAACAAACATGGATTAAGCAATAATATAAAAAAACACGAAAGAAAAATTTAGTATCTAACATAGATATTATAAAAAAATCAAAATCAAAATTTTTATGTCCGCATGTGCGGACATTTGCCCCAATGTGGATCCATCCCTTTTCTCAATAATGATTTCTCCATTCAAGATTTGAATTGTTGACTACATTCTTAAGGATTCAAGCTCTAGTGACTTGAACTAACCATCGTTGGTTTTCATTTTTTTTATAATAGCAACACCAAAAGTTAAACTTAACATCCCATATAAAGCTATCTAAGTATTTACTCACTAGGCTAATCCAATTGACTTTGTCAAATTCTTAGATTTTTCTTTGTGTTTGATTTATATGATAGAAATAAAGAGAATGGAAAAAAAAGATATTTTTTTGAATTAAAATAATGTAAAAAATGTGGATTCTACTAAAAAAAAGTATACAATTTCTCACCTATATTATTTATTTTCAAACACACTCCTATGGTGTGTTTTGTTGGACGAAAAAAAATAGAAAAGAAAAAAAAAATTAAAATTTGAATTGGAAAGAAAATAAATTTTTTTTATATTTATAAAATAATAATTTTTTCATTTTCTCTCTGAGCAAAGCAAATAAAAAAAATCGTTAATAATAATTTTTCCTTCCACTTCATCAAATAGACCACTGGTGGTTTCAAATAAAAAAATTTGGGATTCAAATCTCAGTAATTTAAATAAAAATTTTGGCGCAATCTTTTTGACAATTAATTGGAACATCCCTCCTAGTGTCGGCCACATGATTTAAATTTAATTTAAACTAAAAAAACCCCACAAAATGAAAAGAGTACCGAAGAAGTTAACACCAGAAAAGTGTCTAAGAAGGCTTATCTAACAGCCGTCCAAATATTAAAGTCCATCCATCCAACGATCATAGCAAACACAAGCCGCGCCAAGACACTGATGGCGCCTTGTTTCCCTCGTATTAGCATTTGGATCGTTAATTTAAAGTTTAAACACCAAGAGTTAATTATCATTGCCACGAGCGGTTTGATGCTTCAATTTTTTAATTAAGGTCCAGAACTTGATTCTCATCTTAGATATGTAATTGTTATTTGCAACTTGAAAAATATTATTTTACCCCAAAAATTCAATCTAATAAAAAATAATTAATTGAGTGTGACATAAAAAGACTTAAATACCTCTTGTTAAAAATAAAATAAAATTTACGAACCATAATATAAAGCAGTGGGTCCCACAGCCAGCTCCACCCTCTCAATTACCCGCCACCCAACTCACAAGTCGCAACATCGTCCTCATCATACCAAAACACAAGAAAAAGGCGTTCAAAAATAAATAGCGGGAATATTCAAAATCGAACCCTAATTTGAAACCCCCTTTCCATCCGCTATATATTGACGCCATTGTCCCTTCTCTTACACGCGCCAAACCTGTTTGTTTCACTTCCCATTTCACGATCTACCAATCCATCACCAGATAACACCACACACAAAAAAATGTACGTGGTAAAGAGGGACGGGCGGCAAGAGGCGGTTCACTTCGACAAAATAACCGCGCGCCTCAAGAAGCTTAGTTATGGCCTTAGCACCGATCACTGCGACGCCGTTTTGGTCTCCCAGAAAGTCTGCGCCGGCGTCTATAAAGGCGTCACCACTAGCCAACTCGACGAGTTGGCCGCTGAAACCGCCGCCGCCATGACCGCCAACCATCCCGACTACGCTTGCGTTAGTTCCCTCAAATTTCTGGTCAATTGGATGAAATTATGTGTTTTGGATGGATTATTGTAAGTGATTTTGTTTGTTGTTGCAGTTGGCTGCTAGGATTGCCGTTTCGAATCTGCACAAGAACACCAAGAAGTCCTTCTCGGAGACGTGAGTGTGAATGGAAATGATAATTGCGTTTTTTTAATTTGTTTTTGTTAACATTGTTTTGTGTGGCTTAAACTTGAAATTGTGGTGGGTTCAGGATCAAGATCATGTACTATCATTTTAATGAGAGATCGGGGCTGAAGGCTCCTTTGATCGCTGATGATGTTTATGAAATAATTATGAAGGTACCTTTTATGCATTTTAGGGATAAATTGTTTTATGTTCCTCTACAACTAAGTGTCCACGGTTCCAATTGATTTTTATACGACACAAAATTGACTTTTCAATTTACAAGAAATAGTTAATAAAATTTGATTATGTGATGTGTATATTGTTTGAGATCACGGTAGTTTGAAAATAATTTCTCGCATTGTAGGTATTCTTTAGGATGTTCAACAGGATCCGTAATTTTAAAGAAAGTGTGGGCATTGAGTGTAGATCAGTCTATTAGATGGTCGTTTTTAATTTTTGGTTTAATTACTTATTTTGTCCCCATAGTTACAAAATCTTTCCTATTATAGGGACTAAAAGAGATTTTTTGCAGCTATAGGGACAAACAAGTAGTTAAATCTTAATTTTTGTGATTTATTTATGGTTTCAAATGCTTGAAGTTTTTGTTTGGCTGTTGTTTTTTTGTATGTGATAAAATGATTTTTTTTTTATTTTTTATTTTATTTTTTGTTTGGTTGTAGAATTCTGCTCGTCTAGACAGTGAGATAATCTACGACAGAGACTTTGACTATGATTATTTTGGATTCAAAACCCTTGAGAGGTCTTACCTCTTGAAGGTTCAAGGGAAGGTTGTGGAAAGGCCTCAACACATGTTGATGAGGGTTGCTGTTGGGATTCACAAGGATGACATAGATTCTGCCGTCAAAACATACCACATGATGTCTCAACGATGGTTCACCCATGCATCTCCGACACTTTTCAATGCTGGAACACCTAGGCCTCAAGTATGATTACATTCATTATACTTTTGAAAGTATTATGTTTTGTCTGGGTTTTATTTTTTTTTGTAATAATGCATTAGTGAATTGATCATTGATGATCTGGGATCTTATTTAAGTGAGTGTTCATGTGAATTTGCAGCTGAGTAGTTGCTTCCTTGTGTGCATGAAAGATGATAGTATAGAGGGGATATATGAAACTTTGAAGGAGTGTGCTATCATCAGCAAATCAGCTGGAGGAATTGGTGTCTCTATTCATGACATTCGTGCTACAGGCAGTTATATCCGTGGGACAAATGGGACGTCCAATGGCATTGTTCCAATGTTGCGTGTGTTCAATGATACTGCCCGCTATGTTGATCAGGGGGGAGGCAAGAGGAAAGGTAGATTATTTATAAGCAATTCCTATGTTTCATGGCTCCTTGTAAGTTTCTTTTCTTACCTGTATGTATGATTATGCTCTTCTTTTAGGTGCATTTGCTGTGTACTTGGAGCCATGGCATGCTGATATGTTTGAATTCTTGGATTTAAGGAAAAATCATGGGAAGGTATGATTGGCTGAGCTTAATAGTGAATGTACTTTGACTGTCATTAATGAGTTGTTTTAGCATTATTTATTCTTATCACCATCTATGGGTGTTATGTAGGAAGAGCATCGTGCTCGAGATCTGTTTTATGCTCTTTGGGTGCCTGATCTCTTTATGGAAAGAGTTCAGAGCAATGGCCAATGGTCTTTGTTTTGTCCCAGTGAAGCACCAGGTTTGACAGATTGTTGGGGCGAGAAATTTGAGGAGCTTTATCGTCGATATGAAAGAGAAGTAAGTTCAATCTTCACATGCAAATATTGTTAGTCTTTCTTGAAGTGCTTTTACTTGTTAATTAATAGTGCTTTGTTTTTACAAAATATATTTTATAACATGTAGGGAAAAGCAAAGATGGTTGTCCAGGCACAGAGTCTCTGGTACGAAATTCTGAAGTCACAGATAGAAACCGGAACCCCTTACATGCTTTTTAAGGTGGCGTACTTAGATGTCTTTTACTTCCCCATGGATTTTGTATTTATTGTTTTCACCTGTTGAATAAATCCAACATTTTTATTTACACTACTAGGATACTTGCAATAGGAAAAGCAACCAGCAGAATTTGGGTACAATTAAATCATCAAACTTGTGTACTGAGATAATTGAGTATTCAAGTCCAACTGAAACTGCTGTGTGCAATCTGGCATCAATTGCACTACCACGATATGTAAGAGAAAAGGTATGAAATCTCTTAGATGCTCCATGTATTGGGTTCACATTATTTGGTTTTGGACCAATTTTTTTTTCCTGATCTAAATATTTTTCTCCTTACTGCAGGGTGTCCCAATGGAGTCTCATCCATCCAAGCTTGTTGGAAGCACAGGCTCTGGAAATCGGTATTTTGACTTTGATAAACTAGCAGAGGTCTGTGTTTAAACATTTGTCTTTTATCTAATTGACATTACTGTATATAGGGAGACTTGTGATGGTTTTATGCTTGTTTTTCTTTATTATTAATGACAGATTACTGCACTGGTCACAACAAACCTGAACAAAGTAATTGATGTTAATTACTACCCAGTTGAAAATGCAAAACGGTCAAACTTACGGCACAGACCAATTGGTATAGGAGTACAGGGTCTTGCTGATACTTTCATACTACTTGGCATGGCATTTGATTCACCAGAGGTAAATCTACTTCTGAGGCTGCTGTTTATATTCGTTCTATTTGCACTTCAGTCTGATAGTTTACTTGAATATGAATGCAGGCTCAGCAGTTAAACAAGGAGATATTTGAGACTATATACTATCATGCTCTAAAAACTTCATGTGATTTGGCTGCAAAAGAAGGTCCCTATGAGACATATAGTGGTAGTCCTTTAAACAAGGTATATAACCTTAAGTGTTTTTCACTGCCCTCTGATTGAATTCCTGAGTGCAAGTATAATTATACAGCATAGATTATATCTAAATGTAGTGTGGCACTCGTAGGAGCATGCAACATAAATTTCAAGGTCTATAGGTAGTAATCTATACATGAAGATAATTTCTACTTTCCTAAGTGTTTTTTTTGTATTTCTCAGGGAATTCTTCAGCCAGACATGTGGGGTGTGACTCCCTCAAATCGTTGGGATTGGGATGCACTTCGGGAGATGATATTGAAGAATGGTGCGAGAAATTCTCTTCTCGTGGCCCCTATGCCAACTGCATCTACTAGCCAGATTCTTGGAAATAATGAGTGTTTTGAACCATATACTTCAAATATCTACAGTCGTAGAGTTTTAAGGTTTGCTTTTTCACCCTGTGTTATTCTGTCTTGGTGTATTATTTTCCCATGATCCTATCTAATTGGGCAACTGTTTGTTTCTAGTGGTGAATTTGTTGTTGTGAACAAGCATCTTCTTCATGACTTGACTGAAATGGGACTGTGGTCTCCTACATTAAAGAATAAGATTATCTATGAAGATGGCTCAGTTCAGAAAATTCCAGAAATACCTGCTGTACTGAAGAGTATATACAAGTATGAGACTAATGATTTCTTAATTAACCCAAAATTTTCTTGAATGAAACTAACTAAATTTTGTTTGAACAGAACTGTTTGGGAGATTAGACAAAGGACATTGGTAGATATGGCTGCTGATCGAGGATGCTACATAGATCAGAGCCAAAGCTTAAATATTCACATGGATCAACCCAACTTTGGAAAGCTGACTTCCTTGCATTTCTATGCATGGTCCAAGGTAGCAACAAAGTTCTTTTGCTTGTGTGAAGCAAGATAAATTTATGTAGTATGTACAAATATATAGTTGGGTTTAGATGTTATATGTTGTCTATTTTGTTTCCTTGGTGGTTTACAATATTCTTTACACAGTTGGGGAATTTTAGGCCAAATGTTTGCTGATCAATTTTATGCTTTTTGTTTGGTCATTAAAGGGTCTAAAGACTGGAATGTATTATCTTCGAACACGAGCTGCAGCCGATGCTATTAAGTTCACCGTTGACACCTCTGCTCTCAAAGTAATAAGAATTCATTATTACAAGTTTTTGCATTCATGTGATTTGCACATTTTTGATATTAAATATTTTTTGCTGTGAATGCAGGAAAAATCCAATGTGGAGTATGATGATAATACAAAAATGGCACAGATGGTGTGCTCTTTAACAAACCGTGAAGAGTGCTTAGCTTGTGGGAGTTGAAATGTTTCAAAAGTAATGCTTCTTTAGAGACGGCAAAGATAAATGTTTCAAGATAAATCACGTGTTAATCTGTAGCTTTCTGAACGATTTCAAAGCTTTGTACATATTTGTCATCAATATCATTTGTATTTTTGCTTATCCTTGTATCAGTTTTATTTACTCACTAATATAAATTATATCAAGTCAGTCAATATGTTTATACAGAATTTTTTTCTCCTGATTTATATGTTTTTACGGAAATTGGATCCAGCTAATCATTGTGTATTAGTTTATAGTATCATTTAATTATAATTCATCATTTATATTATGTTTGTTGTTTTATATGATAATTATTTTAAAAATCTTATCAATTGTGATTTTTGATTGATGATGATGTCATTGTTTTATATTATTAGTGTATGATGCAATGTTTTTTATTATTGATTTTTTGGTATTTTTTTTTACATTATGATATTTTAACGGTGATATATT
>PYAF01000301.1:3077772-3135706 GCA_007407185.1 Glycine tomentella
TTTCAAGATTATTGATTGTCTCTCAAATCAATATTAGATTTCTAAGTATGTTTTATTTTCATTCACATTTTTTTTAGAAATTTTTTAAAAAATCACTTATTCCATAATTATTCAAAATCAAGTTTGTTTAATTATGAAATTTTTAAGTGATAAGTTATTAAAAAAATAGTTGTATCTTATTAGTATTATAAGTAATATCAATTAGTTTCTTTAAATCATTTTCAATTGTATAGTTTCATATTTGTATAGTTTTTAGATTCTTTTTATTCTTGGGTGACTTGTTTAGAATGTTACATATGATAATTAAATTCTAACTTTAATCTAAACATGTATTCATATTTAAAGTATATACAAAATATGGGTATTGAGTTGTGTGGGGTGTGTAATATCTGAATTGACATGTAATTGAAAAACTCAGTTTTTTTTTTCCTCTATTCAAAACGGGTTGGTTCGAAGGGGTTATGGGTTAAGTTGGGTATAGAAAGTGGGTGGCCATGTGTTATTACGGTTGTGTTTGGTGTGAGGATTTACAATTGATCGGGACCAATAGCTTAATGATTTGTTTTCTCTTATTAGACTCATTTGTGTGAAGTGAATGAACCCAAGGCCAATATCCTTGACAAAGAACAGGTAAGGCCCAAGGGCCAAGGCTCAACCTCATTTGCTTCCTTCCCTTGACTGAAACACCCTAGCCAATAGTCGTGCATCTCCCTTCTTGTCACTCTCAGTCTCATCCCTCTCCCTTGTCTCTATCACACCAGCGCCGTCATGCCAATGTCTACAACCACCCCATCTCCATCTCCCTCTCTGACCAGTGTCGCCACCAACTTCTTTATCAACTCCTTCCTCTACTTGTGTTGTTGCTTCATCGTCTTCTAAGATCTAAGGTGGTTTGATGGTGGTGCCATAAATGGAAACAACTTTGCTCTCTTCCATTTTCAGTAGCTGCTTATCTCTAAGGTCAAGCACATAGCTCTGTCAACATCGTCGAAAAAAATGACCATCGTAAGCAGTAAATCTGGGTATATCAAACCAACTAATCTGCAATCTGCATAAATTGAAGAGGCGGACGGTCAAAGATGGTAAGGATAATAGTACCGTTGGTTTGACTAAATGAAGGATTTGTAACCCGTATCGGACTGATGCACAACCCTAACAAATACGGAGAAAGAAATGTCAAATTTGTTAATATTTTGAGAATATGAAAATAATTTGTTTTAAAAAATTCAATAATTTACATTTATATTAAATGTATTTAATAAATAATTCAAAAAAATCATTATAAGTTTATAAAATATGAATAGAATTCTTTCAAAAAACAAAAGCAAAATATGAATAGAAAAACAAATATTATAATAGCCTACGAGAATGTCCAAATTGCGTAGAAGGCAAAAGTCGTCCTACATACCAACCAAACGGCTGCAATAGACAAACTCTTGTAGCCATACCAGACCACCACTTGCTCCTTTCAATCTTTTGACTTTTTATGTCAAAACTCAAAATTGTTTTATTCGAATCTTAGGTCAAATTGATTTTGGATGCAAAATCATAGAATGATTTGAGCGTCCAAGAAAATGTATTGTATATATCTATCGAATTTGAAATTAAAATATTACTAAGAAGAATTGAATTCAATAATATATTATTTAGATGAACGACTTACTGTATTATTGCATATCATATATCATATTTTAACTTAAATATAAAAAAGCATGATAAGAAATATTAATTTTAATTTATTTATAAAAATAATATGACTATATATAATTTTTTGAGATTCCTTTTGGGTGACATAGGCTCAAGACCAGTCCTGTTTATTATTGGCCATTTGGCCCTACCTGTGCTTGAATTGACCATTCTGCCTCCTAATTCAAAAGTCCACACCCCTCCCCCACCGGCACACCCCTTCCTCTCACCCTCCCAAATCTTCTCTTTCTTCTTCCCTTCCATTGAATTTTTATACAATGAAATCACGATTTTTATGATAAATGGAATAAAAACTAATACATTACGTAATCATAATTTCATTATATATTTTGTTCAATAAAATCATAATTTCGTGGGGAGAATATTTTTTGAATAAAACTGTCTTAACTTTTTTATGAGGACCAAAAACAATTTTAATGTGATTAATAATAAGTTAATAACTTCCTACATTTTAACGTGCATTTTTTAAGTGTTAGATATTATTTTGTATAGTAACTTTTAAAAAGTCGGTTAAGAAGTGGTCACAAAATGTCTTTTTTTGGTTCAAATTCAAATTCTTTTGGTAGCACTCGTCAGCGGATTGGTAACCCAAATGGCATTGCTTTTCTCAAATTTTTCGAAGGCACAGTGCGGTCTACTTGAGTTACTACGATGACCCGAGGCATAGAAAAAATTAAAAACAAAAACTTAGGTTGACGTATACCGATTAAATGATTTGCAGTCGCATATTTTTTCATATCTGCTGGAGCAATCAAAGCCCATAATTGGTTGTCAAATTCATAATAAAGTATAATTTAATAATTGTATAAATCAATTTTCAAACTTTCCTTTGCAATTGTGCATTGACCTTGAATCGTGCGTATTTATTTATTTGTTTGTTTTTATTACTATTTGTATTATTGTGCCTATTTTAGTTGTTGACTTTGAGTTATTTCAAACAAGCCAAAAACCACGTACAAGTTGAGCAAAAAGGTATTCGGCTATCCGCGTTGCAGTCCAAATTTCAACCACATTTTGTGGTTTTGAGAAAACGCTATATCTTACCTGCATTTGATGGGCTTGAATGTAGAAACTACACAACTTGCGGGGGCTCTTCCATGGTTAAAAAGTAACGAGACTGTTTTTTTTTTTATTATTATTTATTTTTATAATGTACAGTAATGTAATTTAATCTCCAATAATATAGGAGAGAATGTTATAAGAATGTTTTTATTAAGTGAGAATGAAAATATTTAATTATAAATGAGTGATTAAGATTTAAAGTCATATTATCACTTAAAAATCAAGTAACTTTTCTTAAAAATTCACATAATTTATGTTTTAACATGATGATTCACAATAAGATTCGATGATTATTATTATTTTTTCTCAAGTAAAGCAATATTCTCACTATATACATATCTTATAATATAGAGATGTATCTTAAGAGGATGACTTCTTTATATATATATATATATATATATATATATATATATATATATATATATATGATTTGTGTCTTTTAATTTTGATCATTTATGAGAAGTGGAAGTTTAAGGGCGAAGACTGAAGAGAGAAATAGCATATTCGAATATTTTTAACAAAATTGAGAGACTAATATTTGTTGTATTTTTAGGTCTTTGACTCAATTCTTGGGTGTACCATTTTTTTTTGTATTTTTATTAAATTTTATATTTTAAAAAATAATTAATATTTATTCATTTGGTTCAACCAAAACGGTTCACTAAATTAATGGTTCAATCATAGAACCAATTGATCCATTTAGATCAAACTGGATCAAAGACACAATCAATCCATTAGAGACTTGGATTAGTAAGGTTATCAATTCCCAATTCAATTTATTAGATTGAGAATAATCTAATCCGATTTTAAAACAAAGCATAAAACTTTTAAGTATTTTTTTTCTAGAGTATTAATTTATTGTTACTTTCTATTAAAACAACAAATGGTTCTTCTGTTAAAATATTTTCACTCTTTTGGGGACTTGCCTTGTTATACCTTTATTATCTTTATATTTAAACATTACATTATCGTGTTTAATTATAATGTAAGTTAAAATATATTTTTTATTTTTATAAATAGGATTTCATTTTGTTTTACTCCTTTAATTTATATTTCTAGTTTTGATTTTGATAAATTTTAAAAACTATCTCCAAATGTCCATCTCCCATTTAGGAATCATATAACAGCTTAATCCATCATGGATTAGTATGTTAGGTGTTGGTTTATTTAATAAAATTTAAGATTTAATTATTCCTTTCATTCCTATAGTTATAAAAATAATACGTGTAGAGATTAGAATAGACTACAAATGATATGTGTAGGCATTAAAATTGATTGTTATAAGGATAAAAACTATAAAGTAAAAATTTTACAGCTTTTTTGGTTAATAAAGATTTTACTATTGTAGATACTAAATGAGTAAATAAACACAATTTTAAAGTTTTAAAATATTTAAATAAAGGTTTCTTTAACGTTTTAAAATACAATTACATTTTTGTAATTCAATCGAAATTACAAGATGTGAAAAAAATTAAAAACGAGGGGAAGAGATGGATATAGTCAACCTATGAACAGTGGCTAGCCGTACTTCAGCTGTGATAACTTGTACTTTGATTTGATTTGAACTGTACTTTTCATTATCATTTGCATATATCGTTTTTGAGTGGAACCTGATTTTCCTTCCTTTCCTTCTGTTGTCGAGTGAAACATGATTTATTTTGGGTACAAAAGTAGAACGTGGTTTTAGTCAACATGCTATTATAAAAATGAGTAAATTTCATTAAATTTCTTTCCATACCCCTCGTGAGATGTTATTCTCATAAGATGTATCCTCAAACATGATATATCATGAGATGTATTACCGTAAGTTATTTTCACACATTTATGCTTCTGTACTGGGAGTTGTCCATGATTTAGCTGAATAAAATCATCCAATATATTCCTAAAAAAGTAATAAAAAGAGAAGAGGAAAAGAAAATAATCACTATGAAAGTTACGTGAATTATTGAAAAAAAGAAAAAAAATTCAGTATAGCATTTACATATGTTCTCATTGTACTATTAAGATAGTTAGCATCCCTTTAAAGTGACTTTCACGTTTTATGTTTTTTTTTTTTGGTGAATATTTCACGTATTATGTTAAATAAAAATTATCTAAATATTATTGAATAATTTTTATAAGAAAAAATTAAGAAACGGTAAATTTTCCATGGTTAAAACTTAAAAAAAGAGAAGTACTTCTCAAATTATATTGACTTCTCAACTGCTTGAATTTAAATATACCTATTATTCAGCATCAAAATTCTAAACACCAAGGTCTTTTTCATTAGAAGACAAGGCAAAACGGAAAACGTTCAACTTTTTTTTTCTTCCCTTTTTCGAAAGCATTGTTTTATTGTTTCTAGAAACAGAACCGAATCCGTCAACGGCGTTTAGGCTGGCAGAGGGCACACACAGTTTTACGTATCCATCACCATCTTAACTTTTAACGGCGTACGCCAGTATCGTTTGACTGGATGAAGCGTTGACTATATTCCTGAAAAGCTATCCAAACGTTATAAGTAACACCGTCTATTTTATTAGCAAACATTAATTATTAGTTTTACTAATTTTTGTTAGTAGAAAAATTAAATTTGTGTTCGTGGCTTTTTATTTTTTATTTTATCTTTTAATGATCTAAACAACTTTATTAGTCCCCTTATTAACAAATGATACATTTTTATGTACATTTCAAATATTTATATAATATTTTTTAATATAACAATAAAAAATAGAAATATGATAATGATTAAATAACATGAAATGTTTTTTTTTATTTAAATGATTTATGCTCTCGTTTGATTTAAGAATTATGTTTTATGTTAATTTATATTTAATATTGTTGTTTTATTTAAAAACAAATTATCATATTCCTTCACTTTGTTATATTTTATTTGTATCTTTCTTTAGTTTTGTATCTCTATTTTCTAGTGCATCAATAATAATGTTTATAGTTAACTAGCTGTTCAAGCCATATAGGATCTAATAGTTACAATAAAATTCTCTTTTTGAAAATTTAACATTATTAATATATACTAGAACTCAATCTGATTAATATTACGAATTAAGTTAGAACAACCCTATTTTTGATTTTGTTCTTAAAAAATATTTTTTTATAGAAAGATATTATATAGATTGATATTATCTATAAAAAAGATGTTTTAGTATTTTTTATAAAATAAAGATTACACATAAAGGATACACAACTTAGCTGTTAGACGACAAAGAAATCAAGTGGCTCACCTTGCTAGAACATCTAAATTTTATGCTAGTTATCAAATTTTTACCATATACCTGATTGTATTGAAGTTACTGTTTTTGTTAATGAAATGATATATGCCATTTGCAATATAAAAAATGAGAGATGAAAGCAAACAATGTCAGACACAATGCTTTCTTCTTCTTCTTTTTATACTGAAAATTACTTATATCATTTCATTCATAACCAATTGCTCAATGAAACCATCCTAACAAGCTTATGGATGACATTATTAGCTCGTCTCTTAACAAAATTAATACAATAAATTGGATTTTGGTTCAACAGTCTTCTACACTCCTCTAATAAGAATGATCCACTGATTTACTTATTTATCTGTTATCACACCCTTATTATCAACTTCAAATTAATTTTAAGTTTTCCATCCTGGCCCATCGAATTAGCAAAACGGATTGCCTGAAGCAAACCCCAAGAAGAAGAAAGTAAATTAAACCTCAACCTTATTAATTTTATTTAGGCAAAACCCCAACCTTATTATAAACTAATAAAAAGTGAGCATTTATTATGAAACCTGAACACATTTGGGTCACACTTTTGCTTCTCCCCACCAAATTTCAGGATAAGGTTTTGCGTACGCCTGCATATTTAACCTCATACTTAATTGTATGATGGGAATATTTTCAAATTAATAAAACGAGATGGGAATATTTTCAAATTAATAAAAAGATCATAAGTTGAAAGTTCATACTCTTCGGTCATTGATAAAAAATTTGTTGTGATGGGAATATTTTCGAATTGATAAAAAAAAGTGAATGTGAACTTAATTAGTGGGGAAACTGCATAATATTTTTTCATCTAACAGTAACAGTTGGAGGACACTACATCCGATTCCGATGAACAATCTGTAAGGTGGGTCCCAGTTTTGGGTCCCAGTTTTTTTACACCTTTGTAATAACCTTTAGGTTCATCCTAGGCCAGGAGTTATCATCTGGCCAAACGATGGACTTTGCTTTATGCTTAACCATACGTGGCATGGCACCTGCCACCACCAAGTGGGTCATACCAATATTACCAAATATAGTTCTTCAATGATGCATCCCTTTCTCTTCAGTATGACATCCTACGAGTTTAAAAAGCCCATGGATTGGATTTTGAATTTAAGTTATATAACAAGACTTTTATGAGCTTTTTGTGTGTTTAATAACAATATCGAGATTTGATTATAGAATTCTATGTAACTTATCTAAAACAATATACGAGATTTTATTTGATAAAATATAATATATTAAAAAATATCAAATAATACATCATAAACTTTCTTCTTTGACAAGTTATTCTTAACTAAGAATCTTAAATAAATATATGTACCCAATAAAAAGAAAAATTATTGGTGATACAAGATCATACATCACGTATTCTCGACTAGTAAACACTTGACTCATGAATAATAAAAAATATATTGACCTATCAATTTAATAAAAATGTGTCACACAATTATTAATGATTGAAACTATAAGTAAAATGGTGATCCAAAATTTAGCTAATAATTTCTAAAAAAAAAAAAATACTTCATATCTATATAAAATTTCTCTTACTTTTATTATATCGTTGTCATGTCGGCTCTTACATGAATCTCCTTTTTTTCTTCCCTTTTTGCCGACTAGCACTAAAGAGTTGCCAAACCGCCACAATGGAGGTTCTCTCCCCACACACACGACACTTGCGCCGGCAAGTTTATGCATTCACATCTACATTCCTTGCACCGTAGTACTTCTTAAAATAAAATATAGTAAAATCTTATTTTTGCTTCCCTAACTTGTTGGCACATTACATCATTTAATTAATTTCTCCACCCTTAATTATGTTACACATAAAAGTCAGGGAAATTAATGATCAAATTTATAGAAAAATCAAAAAGGAAAATTTAAAACCGCTTATATTTAATAGTAATATTAAATTAATTACATTTTGTCTGATTATTTCAGTTACTTAGTAAATAAGGAGAGGTTCTAGTTCTACAGCTGTGAGAGCTGTTCAAATAAATCACCACCGACTGACTCTTATTATATGGCGGCGCCTGCAAACAATTTGAACCTTTCCATTTCCATCGATCGTTCCGTATATATATGAAACAACTCACATAAAGGGTTGTGAGATTAAAGGGGTAGTATTTTTGCTCTTGCATGCAACAATCAGAAACGAGGGATCTAGTAGCTAACTAAAACAAGCTTTTTGATTGCGTTTATACGTGTATGTTAAAGGTGGCAAATCCTAAAGAGAAGAAGGGAAAAGAGGTTGACAATATATTATTCCATGAAGGGATGATGAACAACCCTGCATTATTTTCAAGGCTGTTTCCCGGTATGAATAGGGAGAGGGAGATGTCTGCCATGGTCTCAGCTTTGACCCACGTTGTATCCGGAGAGGTTCCAACCGGTGATTCTTCTTCTTCTTCTTCAGTTCTTCATCATCAACCTCATGATGATGATGATGCTGTTACTGTCACACCAAACATGCCTTCTACAACACCCTCTTCATCTACTTATGTTGTTGGCACCTCTTCTCTCAAGAGAAGTAGAGAACATGATACATATACATCATCCTTCTCACATCCACCTTCATCATTCCCTGCTATGCCAACAAGTAAGCACCATATTCAATTCTTTACAATCATACATTATTTTATTTTCATTTTCTACCATGATTATTGAGCAATCCATGTTTGAAATATACTAGGAATTAGAAAATACTAATAAATAAATGTTTTCTTTGATTATATATTGTAATATAGAATAGAAAAGTTCAACCTTCAAGATTGCAGTCTAATACCTTGGATTATATTATATATTATATTAGGAGTTAGGAAATTAATACTAATAAATAATTCTTTCTTAACTGTATATTGATATATAGAATAGAACAACTCAACCTTCAAGATTGGAGTATCTCAATAATAAAATAAGATATACTTATGGTATTTAATTTTATGTACGAACACAGGTGCAGAATGTTCCAATAGTGCAACAAGGGAAATGGGAAATGCTGTGTACGAATACAGAACAAGAGAAAGAGTGAATGAAACGAGGGAGGAGGGAAGGAGAAAATATAGAGGGGTGAGGCAGAGGCCGTGGGGAAAATGGGCAGCGGAGATAAGAGACCCATTCAAAGCAGCAAGAGTATGGTTAGGAACATTTGACACGGCAGAGGCAGCAGCTAGAGCTTACGATGAAGCTGCCCTTCGTTTTAGGGGCAACAAGGCCAAACTCAACTTCCCCGAGAATGTCACTCTCCGACAACCTCAAATTCAATTCACTGTTTCCAATTCTCCATCTTCTCTTGTATCTATTACAACATCAACAGACCCAGTTGTTCACAGTACTCGACCTCTTCTTCTCCCTTCTCAGGCTGCGACCAATGTTTACGACTATTTTCAACTCTTGGGCTTCCCCAGTACCAACCTTTATGATCATAGGATGTTTGTGACTTCTAATACCATGGCTTCTCATCATCTTCAATCTTCTTTGTCGGTGCCACCTGCAACCTCTTCTGCATTTGCTTCTTCTGTAACTTCTCCTCAGAACACTTCACTTTCTTCGTTGTATTCTGCCCAGTTGCCGTGGTCGGCCTCTGGTCATAGCTCTTCTTCCTCCGGATGATCCTTTTTTGTTTGTTTGTTTGTTTTTATGGAGTCTATATTTTCCGTCTTTTATCATATCTCTCCATTTTTTTCAAACACTAATTAATTATAATAATAATAATAATAATAATTATACCTCTGTTATCTGTAATTGCATGACGAGAATGCCAATCCATTTGTGAATTGCAATTCATTATTTTAGATGGTACAAATCTTTATTTCTTAAAAAGAATTATAAGATTGACTCGATACTCAACAGAAGTCGAATTTTCACTAGCAACATTAACCTCTGTTTTAGAAAAAGAATCATGTTTATGATTTAAAACCTTCATAATCCAAAACCTATTTAGTATTTACGTTGTCATTAGAAAAGAAAATAAATTCAATTTATTTACCTTAACTTCAAAAACTAAATAAGGAAGTTCTCAAACCTTCTTGATTCATTTTATTTTGTTCTTATTATAGGCGCTTCTTGAAAAATTTGTTTAAACAAGACTTAAAGTTGAACCAATTCATAATGATAAATTTGACATTTTCTATCTCCAGTGGATTATAAGAAAAGTTTACTTTATTTTACCACTAGGACTAATATGCATTAACGAATCCCTACGCTAATTTTGAAATTATAAATTACTTCTTAATTATATAATTTATTATTATTATTTTAATTTGTGATTTTGCAAATCGTCATTTATTTAAGTTCTTTTTCAAATTTTCCACTAAAACTAAGGATTATAGTGAATGATGTCTTTCTTAAAAAGGAATTAAGCAAATTATATTTTAAATATGCCAAATATAAGGTGAAGTTTTATGAGGTTAAGAACTAAAACACACTTTGGATTCTTTTACTAAAATCAAGTAAATTATAATCTACAATCATAACCAATGGCTAAGTCCACGTTCGTTCTATAGCTCTTGTAATTTTAACACTCTTTTCTGACATTGCATGTTAGTAACGTGACCAGAGAAAAATGCCTTTGACAATTTGTTCCACCGAACTGGTTAATGTTTTGTTTTGAATTTCTTACTAGGAAGGTAAACATCTTCCTCTCAAATTCTTTTCTTCCTTTTTATTATCCAAAAAAGTCCTTATCACAACTTGAAATTCAAACATTCATTCGGCGCATTATTATTATATTGAATTGCATCTTGTTGAACTTACTAGAGTCTTCATTCAAACCTCCAGGTGACGTCTAAATGCCTCCTTTAAATACTCATGTAAGTTAAGGTAAACAATTTACCATGCAGATATATTCAACGTTGCTCGACTACGGAAGCAACAATTCGTTCCCAAAAGATTCACAAAGAGAATACTAACATATGTACACACACGTGAAGATCATTATAAAACATAAAAACAAATGAAGTGTGTGGACCAAGGTTCGCTGAGCCTTACACTATAATTCTTCCTTACGTCTGAGCAACGAAATGCGAAAAAAAAAAAAACATTTTAAAGCGCTTTCTTTTGATCTTTACACGTCCTCTAAATCGAGGGAGAAAAAGTACCCTGCACACTTAAGCCACACGTTCACACGTAAGAGCTCTGGCGTGTAAAAAACCGAAAACAATGTTAATGTTGTGCAAGTAACACAGTCGTTCAAGCAATAATAACTTTTATACAAGACCATTGACTCAATCGTTTATTAAGAAGTTTAAATATTATTTGAAAAAATGACACTTGCGTTTATGATGAGTAATTGCTTAGTCATATTTTGACTTTTTAAAGTTATTTTCCATAATGACATTTGCTTTTAAGATAAAATTTCATTATAATCTTGTACTCCAGCAGTACTCGTCGCACGAATCATCCCATTCCCATTAGTCCAAAGCCGGGAGCCATGTCCCAATCAGAGTAAAGAAAAAGGTCATGCTCCTTCATATGTTTAGGTTAGTGATAGAAAACAGAATGAAATGAATCAAAATAAATGAAATTGGATAGATTAGAATGGTATGAATAAAAGTGACAATCCAATGTTTGAATATTTTTATAATGGAACATCATTCCATAGTTCAGAAGAATGATGGAACAAATGTGTGATAACTTTTTAATTCCTTCATTGTCCTTATTTTAAATTTAAATATATTATCCTTAAAAAGCTGATAATTAGGTTAAATTTGCAAAGATAAAATAGTCATTTTATAATATAATAACTATATTCCATCAAATGCACCCTAAAGTTGAAAAAAGAAAATTGAGGTTAAGTAATGAAATAGATCATATTCATCCTTTTCCAATATGTTTCTTTCCTATGTTTTACAAACCAAATAATAGAACAGCTTCCCCCTTTTACTTATCCCTCTCTTCATCCTTTACCACCAATCCAAACATAGTCCAAAGAAACTCCGAATTTTTGTAATCAAAATTGCAAAACGTAATGGGGGAGAATGAAAAGACACCAGCATCCGAAAGGCACAAGAGACTCTGAGACTGGAATAATGAGCCCAATAAATACGGGAAAATTAATCAGACAAAGAATATCAGCACTCGATTTCTACCCACTGAGCTACAAACAAGACCGTTTAGGATCCTGTCATAAGTCGGTGGTAACAGGTAAGGTATTCACCCTTAGTATCCAACGCTAAGAAGCATATACCAGCTCTACCCTAATTGCATCATTGACAGTATCTAAAATGGAAAAAGAAAGCATCGTCTTTTAATCCAATACCTCACCAATCTAATCAGCAATAATTCAAATTAACATCCTTTTAAGGCACCTTCAGTCCAAAATCACATCTATATTGGGGTTCACCTGCAGTTACCAGATAGAAGCATTATGATCGGGCATAAAGGAAAAGTTCAGAAATGAACCATCATCATCATCATGATACTTCCATATATTACAAAATTTACTTCTCTGTCAGCGACTCCCTCTTTAAAAAATAATTCATAAGAAAACTTGAGATGAAAAGGACAAGCTGTACCTGTAACTTTTAACAGTGATATGGAGCTTCTTAAACCTTCAAGGCAGCTTTATGCACCATGGTTTCCTTGTGTATTTGATGGCAGCTCTTCTCCACAAGATCAAGCAGCCTCTCCAAGTTTGCTGCCCATGAGTTAAGAACGTCATTGCTATCCTTAGCTCTTTGGAAACAAACTATTCCCATGGGTCTATCAATCTTCGCCACCAATGCCTTAGACACAACCATATCTGAAAGATGCTTCTCAGCTTCCTGAAATTTTACAAGGAGAATTAGTTAGGATCTTCATATTAAAAGATAAACATTTGAACAGTTTGCAACATCTATATTCATATGTAGCTCATTAAGAAACAACAAAATAACCAGTTTGAGATGGCAAATGAACTAAAACCACCAAAGATCGAGAAATTTTAAGCTGTGGGGCAATACATAAATGAAATCTGTGCAGACAACATACACAGATTTATAAAATATTAAGGGGGAAAAAAACTTTGTTGAGGCAGTTGCCCTGAAAAGCTTATATGTAGGTTCATTCCTGACTAAAGCAGATATAACATGGAACTGTCAAACCAGGCACTCTTCTTTCCCACTGGTTATTGTGAAAGAACCAGGCTATTTATCTGAAACACTAGAGGCTTGCCAAAACACATTAAAAACAATTACTATTTACTACAGAAAAACTTTCAACACATAATCATAACTAGCATTACAAACCTGAACACCGAGACACAAAAGCCCCGCAAGTCTCTTCAAAGTAATCCTTCCGTAGTATTTTGATATAACAATAATATTCTGACAAGGTAACAATACACCACATTAATGCTCACATCCTAGATCAAGAATTGTGAAAACTGAAAAATAAGTCATATCCACAAAATACTTCCCAAGCAAATTGGAGGGAGGAAGGTGGCAAAAGAAATATAACAATGTCAGGGAATTACATGTTCAATTACTCTTTCCCTCAGATCTTCAGCTGCTTTTTCACCCAAATTCTTTCCTAAGTTACTCTCATTCTCAAACTCATCCTTGTATGAATCCCAAAGAGTTGTCCACTGGATAACCTCCATAGTGACCAACTGTTTCAACAGTAACCTACGGCATGATATATAACAGGTGCATCAAATGAGAAGGAAAGCATAACTAAAACATCAAAAAAGACACAACCCCAAGATTAGGAAGACATACTTAAAGTTTGGAATCTCAGACAGATTCTTATCCTCCAAGGTAGAATTGAGAAGGCTTGACTGCATTGGATCATGCGGTGATAGAACCAAATACCAACATATTTTCCTCAGGATCTACATGAAAAGAAAATATTCAGAGAAAAAAGAAACACAATCTGACAACAGATAAATAAAATAAAGAGTAGGGAAAGCCTACGGGAATCCACTCGGCAGGATTTTCTTTGACAGATGGAATCTCATATATTGCCTTATAGCAACGGCAAATTTCAAGATAATCATTTTTATGGGAATAATACCTTCAAGGATAAAGAGAAACCATCATAAGACAACAAAAAAATTATGATCAGCACACAAACATCATCAGGAAGTAGGCATCAAAAGAATGCAGCACCAAGGCAAATCTTACAACATTCATAAATATCTTAGCAGGTTACTGAAATTGATTTTGAAGAATAGCACCAAATTCAAAAAGCTGTGGCCTGTGGGTACTGGGTATCTTGTTTACAAGAATTGAACAGAGTATCAATTTGGATAATGACACAAAATAAAAGTCATTTGATGACACTCACTAAATGAAAAATTGATAATGGAGTTTTGAAAAAGGGTCTCAACTTCAGAATTCACAGCATAACATATTTATAGAGTGATAGTCATTCTCAAAACAAAAATCAAGAGTAAAAAAGGCATCTTTACTTTTGTAAGGTAAGGAGAAGTATAACCAGCATGTCTGTTGACTTCAAAAATCATTCCTAATATTTCTAAGGTCAATTAATTCATGACATTTTGATCATCTTTCATACAATTCCAAGTGAAAGTCACAGTTTACATCATAACAGGACTGTTAGGACTGACAGTTAACATAACAAACACTATGGTTGGTATGTCGGTTTAAAGATGGTCAAAAGTGGGATATGCTTTTGATAAGAACACTACCACTATACCCCATAAAAAAATGTAAATTGATTGGTTAAAAAGAAATACAACAATAACAACAAAGCCTTATCCCACTAGGTTAGCTAGACTTTTATGGCTTGTTCAGTGTTGTTAAATAGCGGCCATGGCATGGCGTTTTTCTTGCCAACCGCCATAGGCAATTTGTGAAGAGAGGCCTGCCATGGAAGCGCCATAAGGCGCAATGGCACATTTATATGGCAGAATTTCGGCCTTCCACCATGTTCCGCCATCCACCATTGATAACATTGCTTGTTTGGTGGGAGATGATTTCATATGTGGGAGCCACAAAAAATTCCTTCTTTTTTATTTCTCCTCTCAAACAAATAGTGGAAATTTGGTATTTCCATTCTATCTTCCTCTTCTCCATTTCCTTCCTCTCTGTTTACACTCAAACAAACATAATGTCAAGGAAAATAGAAGCCCCAAAACTGGTCCAAACATTTAGTGTCCCACAGAAAGTGGAGAGCTTTAAATATATTCTGTACCCTCCACAGTTGGATATCTAGAAAGAGGCAATGTTCAATGCTTCAGCAAATTCCTTTCATTTCTAGACCATCAAACCGAGTACACAAAGAAATAAACACTTTGGCAAAAGCATAGAAAGCCTGAGATTCCAATTTGTTTTTTTTTTTTTTTATCTATAATACAGAATCCAGATCCCCATTCCCCAGATCAACCAATGAATTAAGTTCCCTAGATCTAGTTAAAATGATTGATAAAGGAAGATTAAAAACCACTTATTCCAAATATGTGGAAGCAAAACTGAAAAAAAGAACAAGCAAGATGGAGAAGTTCTTCTAAGTGGGTTTATTGGGTTTCGATTGCAGCAGTGGCACTATTCGCTTCTACTGATAACTATGCTTATAACAGAACAACATCCACATTTTAACACCCCTGCCAGGCAGCAGATTGAACATGCAAAACAAGATAACAAGTAGGGAACCAGTTACCGAATCATTAGTTCATAGAAGATCTGCTTCAACTCTGGTAGAGATGGTATATCTGCAGGAGCTACTTCAACAACATTATCACCTTCTTTAGGCTTTTTCTTTTCCTTTGAAACATCAGCGTCAAACACTCTCGTACTAATCTTTCTTGAGAGTATTTGTGCACGCACATAATCCTGGCGGTCTAGACACAAACGAACCTGCACAATTAAATAAAAGAGATTTTCAAATCAGCAACTAAATTGTAACATATGAAATTAGTGGCCAATAACTAATGTCATTACTTAAGGAAAAAGTAGAATGTCTAGTACTTGTTCAAGAATGAATGCGATTTTCTCAGTTTTAGCCATGGCGCCAAAAGTTTCCACCTGTTAAGGAAATCAATCATGTAAGTCAACTAACAGCTAATTTCACTAACTAGTGACATACAAAAAGCAAAGGAGCATAATAAAATCCATCACACATTTAAAATTCACACTGACCGCAATTTCTTGCATCAAATCAGCAGCTTCAGCTATAAGTCCTTGTTCTTCCTTGATTTTTGCAAGTTTCTTGATCAACCGAGCTCTCTCAATCTCAACGTATATCTAACAAATGATACAACATATATTAAAGATACATCGATAGACTACATTAGAGGATAATAAAAAGGAATGAAGAGTGAAAACATCATATGCTCACCTTTCCTGCAGATACACTGTTCAAGGTTTTGATGAGTTCTATACGAGTTTCAAGATCTGGTGTCTCATCAATATATTGCATAGCCTGCTGGACCATCGCTGTCACAGCCTGTGTACAAAGAATAGGTTTAAGATGAAGGATCATATCATGTTTCTTGTACCAATTGCAAGACAAATAGATAAAATCTCAACTCTAAGCAGTTAGATTATAACCTGTCAAATGCAAAGGTTAAAAATTCTTGGATCAGTTTATAGCTTATAGGGGTAAAAGTAAAACAGTGTGCATAGAACAAGTACCAGATCAATTTTATTAGCAACAATGTATTGCAAACTGAACCAAATTTCTTTTAACCTACCGAACCGACCTCTAAAGGTAAGGGAACTAATACTCTTGTGTTCAGCATGCCAGTCCAGCATTCATTTCCAAACAAACCATATCAAATGAAATTATAAGTGGTGAAAGACACATGTTCTAGAGAATGTCTACTCTAACTTTCTAATATGAATCTACAAGGCATATTGACATTTGGAACAAAGTTTCAATAGACATTGGTCAACACTCAAGGCACAATACCTAGCGAGTAACAGAACACTATAGATTCTGAAGTAGACTAGACGATAACCAATTTTAAAGCAAAATAAAAATAATCATGGCCACAGCTACTAAAGCCCTAACTAACCTAACACAAAATACACCCACACATTTTATCAAAATAAAATAATCAAAACTAGATAGGTCATTGCTCCGCATTAAAAACAAAGAGCCCTTACCTGCTTAAGCTGGCCACGGCGTTTGGACAAGAGAACAATCTGGTCATTGAGGGTTTTCCAGGCACGCGCTTCGAAGCACATCCGTAAAATTTCAGTGACGGCGTTTCTGGTGGCGGCGACGTCGCCGGCTAGTCTCGCTTGCTTCTCCGCATTCAGCAATTGCTCTATGGCCGCTTCTAAATTCCCCGCGTTCTCCTGCAAATCCAGAAGAATCGTCAACTCCGTCCATCATTCAAAATAAAATTCAATCATTCTATTTTTCCTTCAATTTTTTTTAAAACCTACGCCGAGCTGCTTCATTGGCAGGTACAAATAAAAGTAGAAACACAAAATCACATTCAGTAGTAACAGTGGAAGCATATAAATAAGTGTTGCGATCTGGAGTGTGAGTAACATTTGGGAAATTCTGTACAGAAAAGCAGGGGCTTACCATAGCCATAACCAGGGAAGTTTGCGACTTTGCGTGCAGGAGGGGAGAAGAGAGGAACTTCTGTGGTACTCTATTGGAAAGAAACCATATAGCAATGAAATATTTTCATGGGCCCTAACTATTTCACACCTGCTAGGCCTGTTGTTGTCATTGGGGATTTTGGCCCAATTCGTATCTATAGTATGAGAAATATACCTCCAACATTTATTAAGTGTACCTCCCTTTTCTTTTTCTCCCAAAAATATCCTTCAGCAACCAAACCCATCACCAGCAACATTGACCATCTTTGTGCACTGGAGACATGTGCCATGACTATGAGTCACGAAACACCACCCAAAACCAATGGAATACGATTGCATATTTGCTGCATATATATTCTTCTTTATTAATTTAACTTTCTTGTGCCTCTGACTTCATTACTAAGAAATATTTCTTGCTGTCAGATTCATCTGGATTTCTCGCAAGTCACTGCCAGGGGAAGAGGGTTTGAGACTAATTTGTCTGCACAAGCATTTACCTCATGGTAAACGTGAACCCAGGGGAAGAGGGTTTTTATATTGATGCACAATTACATTAGTGTGGAATACTACAAGTTCTTGATGATTTGCTTAGATTTTAATTAAAGATAAAATTGGATTCTTGTCCCTCATTTGTTTAAACGCATCTTAATTGAATGAACAAAGGACATTGCACATTGCTTTGAGGCGTTTTTTCTTTCAAATGGGAATTTGGGTGAACTGTGAGTTCCAGGTTCCAGCATTTCTCATTTTTCTTAAGAGTCTGTACTCTTGTAGAGTCTCTGAACTACTGAAATGTTAGATGATTATCTGCTTTCAAATTTTATGAATTCAGTTGAAAATAGTTCATATGAACGACTTAGGAGAAATATTCCAATCTTTGACTGATTAAATTTTCATTTCTCAATACCTTAATGCCTGAATTTTCTGTTAGCACCTTGTCCCTCCCCCTTTGAAGAATCCCTGTGACCTAAAGGGTTGGAAATGTACTTGACTAGTATTTGAAGTCTGCAGAACTTCTCCAAGAGAACATTAGTAATGATAGAATAGCATACAAATATTCTTTTTAATTTCATATGCCAATTTTTTGTCATGATGATTGTGCTGTAGGACATTCACCATTGATTTTGGATGTCTTACCATTCATAATAACTTGGGTGGGAGTGTACAAAACCTAACATTAAAGCAACAATGGGACAGAAGAAGTTCTCTGCCAAACCATCATAATCTATTAATCTATAATAGAGAGAGGAATATTGAAATCGAGTGACATTTATAGAACAGCAGAACAGGTCAATTCAGATGATGATGGATTTGATTTCTCTACTGAAATGCAGACAGATGACATTGTGGTTCCTTGTTTCATAAAGCATTAAGTCAAACACACATACAATGCAATTCATTCACAAGGTTGGCATTGTTTTCTTGGCATACATTGATGCATGCGCTATGGTTCAATGCATCTTTTGACTTTTATGTTTCAGATTTTAGTGCATCCTGTTACAGAGAAGATGTTTTGTGCAGAGGGAAAGTTGCTTTTCTATGAGATAAAAAGAAAAATAAAACTAAAAACCAGATAAGTGTTGTTTTGGGGAAGTTTATGGCTTTATAGGTTCAGGAAGTTCAGGGCTTTATCTGATCTGAGTCACTAGCTCAGAAAAGACAGTTCAATGATCCAACGAATTTGTCGTATGGCATTCAACCACCTGCAAATAATGATATAAGGACACAGGAATGTTGTTCCAAAACGCTAGCTAGAAACGATAACAATACCTTAAAAAAAATTGGACATCTAAACAGCAGTAGTTGCAGCAGAAAGCATCAAAATTTGTATTGCAAATTGAATATGAAATTTACATCGGCAAAATGATATATGGTTTTCGGTATTGGAGTTATATTGCTAGCGCTGCTTCTATATACACAGAGTTGTTCTCACAATGCATTAGATAAATTCAATCTTCAATGTTGTTTTCAGCATTTTTTTTTATAATTTGAGTTACTGATATTTATTTAAGGTGAGATTCATTTAAAGGTTAACCTCTCTGAATAGATTTTTTTCATATGCATGAGATTGAATCCTATCATATGCTTAAGTGACAAAATATCTGTCAGCCATGTTCATGTCACACTCTATTGTTATATTAATATCTCTTTTAATCCATTATTTTTAACATTTTTTATTTAATTAAAATTCATTGAAAATTATGAAATTACACGTGAGACTCTAAAATAAGAAATAAGATCTTATCATATGGTAAGTTTCAATTAATTTTAACTAATAAAGAATATATTCAGAAAGAGTAGTATTACATAGCATATTGTTAGCATTTCCCATGTAAATACTATGCAGTATGCACGCCTTAGTGTTATATCTACCACTTTCTTTGTTCAAGTTGTATGGATTCCAGACTCAAATATAAGGTGCTTAAACACACAGTAGTGGACGAGTGCTTGTATTTTATAGCTAACATGCCCCGGAATCTGTCACCTGCTATGACATATGCTGACCCTTAAAAAAAAAAGTCCCGTTGATTTTTCTTAAACGAATTCACATAATTAATTTTCTAAAAAATACCATGATTTTATGCTTTGTCTCAATTATCCGTATAGTTTTAACAGTTATCATTGTTTTTATTTTATAACTTATTTTCTATATATTACTACTTTATGATAAATATAGGCTTTATTCATAGGGATGTGACCAAGTTGAGCAAATTGAGTACTTATATAAATGAAATTTGAGTGTTGAACTCTTTTAACTTATTGATTATTATTTTTTTCTTTTACCAAATTTTCCTATTCAATAGTTTTTTAAAAATTCTTTTTTGATAATTTAATATTTGACAAATATCTTTATTAGTAAAAAAATAAAGTATATGATTTTCTATTAATAAAGATGATATAAGGGTAAAGGATAAAATTTTGATGACCAAGATAAAGAAATTTTATTTAAGAAGGATAATCCATAATTAATTTAAAATTTGAACTCTTAAAATTAGAAATGGGTAAGTGATAAATATAAAATAACAAAAAGTAAAGTTACAGCTCACCAAGTAAATATATAAATAACTCTTTACATGACACGTGTATACCAGTAATGAATTATGAATCTGAAGCCAACAAAGTATGGATTTTACTTATTTACATATAATTGAGTCCAATTTCAACCTCGATAAATTGATAGTTAAATTAAAAAGTTTGATCAAATATTTAATAAACTAAATTCAAATAATTCATGAATAACTCAGATTATTTATACTTAGATATATTAATCTGAAGTTTTTTTTTAATATTATGCGGCAGGGATATCAACTTCCACAATTAAATTTCATGCTTATACGAGGTGCACTAAATTCTGAGAGATTTCAAAATTAGTGTTAATATACTATTCATAAGAAACTTTTATCGAATAGTATATTAACATGAAGGGGCTTGATTTGGTGTAGTGGAAAACATGAAGGCATAGTCTAAGAGGAAAAAAAGAGGAAAGATCGAGGAAGAAAAACCAATACACATGCAGGCATGAACCTATTGCTAAGCAACAACCAAATAGGACTCAATAAATAATTAATACAGTATAAAGTGCATGGCGAACAGGATTGCTAAGTTGAAACAAATTCCAGCTTATATATTAAAATATATAATTGAATCTAGAAAGGACATCAAAACAATATACAAAGATGATTTAACTGTTCCAGTCAAAAAAGATGAATTAATTGTTGCTTCAGATTATACATTAGTCATGTCTGTGCCAAGAGATACTTATATAATAAAAGAATGATTTTTTTAGCACCCTTTATTTATAATTTTGTTTTAAGAACATTTAATATTTAATTAAAATTAAAACTTTTGAATGCCTTTGTTATTCCTGTAATACATTTTCTTTTGCTGATATCAAGTCTTCATGTTGTTGGAAGTTGAATTAGGCCAAAAATCCAAATTCTAAGATATGTTTAAGCAGAATTTTATATTCTTGTATCCATATAAACTTCTTGTCTTCTTCAGGGATACATTTTGGTTTATTCATATCCAAAACTAGCTATCTAAGTTTATCAAATATAGTTAAAAATCTTAATTGGGTATATATGAAGGTTATTGATAGATAAAAACATCACGGAGGGATTTTGTTTTTCATAATTGCTATGTAACAATTGTTCCCAACAAAGAAAGATGAAATATGGACAAAAGATAAAATTAATAAAGTTGCACTTACTATCTTGTGTAGTACACTGTACACATGCATATATCTGTAGACGAGTTAATGATTATTTAGTTTTCATGAGGGTTTGGTCATTGGTGTTTTCATGGACCAAAAAATTAGAGTAATAAATATTCTATGTAGTTTAATTTTTCATAAACATTACCCTTATTTTTTTGTTGTTTTAACTTGGTAGGGATCTTTAACATAAAGAAATAGAATAAACTGAAGATCCTTCAATCACGTAGTTGAGACTTGAGACCGAGAGTTTCATTGTAGCCAAAAAAACTGATATACTTTATTACCTTAATTTATGTTCTAGATCTAGGAACCTTTGTACAAAAAAAGCACAAATTATTAATTCTTGAATATTAGTACATTTTTTCTATACTATCTATTTTCTTTTACCAAAAATTGCGAACTATTTAATTGTGAATCGGTGGTTTCCTCGAAGCTGGAGTGTAATCCATGGAAAACACATCACCACCAACGTCAACATCCTCATCTTTGGGCTTAAATACCTTAGCATGCGCTTCCTTATTATGTTGAACTGTGTTGGCATCCCCGCTAGTTAGGTTGCTTTTTTCTTTCAATGGTCGTGCAGCTGCATAGATATACAAAAATTGCAAAAAGAACATATTAATAAAACTTTGCAAGAAAAGAGGTATTAAAACATAGGGATATTTAATTTTAGATCCAATGTTCAGATCTATTTGAGCAATAATCAAGAAGTACCTATAGTTTGGGAGGAGAAGAGGCAGAGGATGACGAAAGCCACAAATAGAATGCGCTTGTTTTGTGAAGAAGCCATCTTAGGAAAGAAAAAAAACAATTAGACTTGTGTTGTTTTGTGCTCTATAATTTCCTAATTCGCTCTTTAGCTGATTATTGCATAACCTATGCTATTTCACTCCTATATATAGACGCAGGACATGCTAGTTAACTGTCACATGCCACTAAGATTATTATTTAGATACGTATACAAAGACAACAGTGGTAATTACTAATTTGTACATGAGTGATGAGCGAGCCTAACTAATGGTCTATGAGGGTGTCACATCAGCAGTGTCTGGCTTGAAATAGATGGCTATCGGTGCTTTGGGGGAAAAAGATTTAAACGAGAAAAACAGAAATCTATCATTTCCATATGAAACTCAAACTATACTGTATACGTGTATTTTGGGCCGTCTTGGTTTTCTTTTCATGGCCATCTGATTCCTATACATCTATATATTAATATTGTTCCCCAACTGTTCCATGCATATTTGTTAGTGATAGCTTCTGTCCCTATATCTAGAACAAAAGCTAAGGATTTTATCTTTTCAACCCGTGTTCTGTCACATGCGAGAAACTCCCATATAGGACTCTTGTCTCTGTCTCGGATTCAATTAAAAGTATAAACAAACTAAACCAAAACATTAGTCCCACCTTTTAATGTAAAAAAAGTATAAGTTATCATCATCAGTCAAGTGATGTAAGATTTTATCTTTAATATAAAATTTCACCTAATATTTATTCTCTAATACTGTGAAAATTCACACCCTCATTTAAATTGCCACTTATAATCTATGGATGATGTGTGAAAGGAAATAAATCATAGCTGCATCATAGCTGCATATATTTTGATTTTGTTGCATATATAATAGTATTATTCTAGAGCAATAATAGATGATCAAACCCTAGATGCTGGTCTTTGATTTCTCTAACTTGTATGTGAACTAGTTCTTGGAATTTTGAAGTTACGTTCAATAACTAATCTACAATTTAAAAGATCACATACCTCTAGGCCACTAGAAAATGACATTCATGATTCATGCCGATGGCTTGCTACAGTTTAGGAGAAACTACATGAAAATTTGAGTTGGGCCATTGGATCTGTGTGCCAGAATATGCAGACAAGATTAACACATTCAAGCCTGCAACATTGATGCGGGACCATAATTGTCAAGCCTGCAACCTCTTTACCCTGCCACTCTCAAGCATCGTACCTCACCTTGTCAATCCCTTATTTTACAATGTGAAAAGATTTTAGTTTAGTGAAACAATCTATTAGAGTTATGCTTCCACCTGCCAACATTGTGGCCTTCTTAATCAACAATTTCCCCCTCTTTTATTGATTAATAATTGAATGATTTACATTTATATATCTGTCGTGTATCAATCAGTCTCTATGGCAAGGGCCCTTTGTGGAAATTATAATTAATTGATTCTAAGTAATCATTCAAATGATTAATATCACACATAGTTAGAACTGGGGTATGTAATTTCATGCCAATAATTCTAGCCCTTGATAAAGTCACGAGAATAAAAAATCATTAAATATGTAATTTTGTTTCCCTGTAGAAGTAGTTAATTAACAAATAAAGTATTCAAGTTTCATGTATTATTTGGGGAGCTAGTAGCAATCATTCAATTTAATTTCTTGGGTGATGCCAAGGTTGATTTACTTCAACGTACCGCTATTGCTTAGTCATTAGTCACAGATAATGGTGGTTTTGTTTGTTGTGTGTGTTTTCTTACCCTCGAGTTAGATTGTGTGAACAGGAGATTTGATTAATTAATCATGGAAGATGCAAAGCATTAATGAATGGAGGGAAAAAACGCGACATTGGTGAGACTAAGATCACTTTCAGATAAGACATTGGACAATGTTTTTCTTCTTTGGAAGAGTAAGACAATAGACAGTGTTCGTATACATCACATGGGACTAGTCCAGCGATTATCTACTTGGTAGGCCTGGCTTGTCGCTTGCAAATTGCGCATGGACCAAACATGATTTTGAGGCCTAATAAAAGCTATGTAATGATCCACACAATAGAGGAGAATAAGCCACCAAGTAGCTAGCCACGCTATGGCCATGTACAAGTTTCACCATACAGTTAGTTCATTTGGCATAACTTATTACGGAATAAAATAAAAGCCAGAACTTGACCTTTGATGAATAATTTCGTTCTTCAATTTCAAATTAATGCGATTACTATAGATTTGGTGGCGTGGAAGTCCACAACATATATACAAACTCAATATGATATAGGTGGTTTCTCCAGTGATATCAATTTTGAGATGGTGCATCTTGAGTTAGCTCCATTAATTTATTGGCATATTTGTCACCTCATTTTTTTTTTATAATTATATGAAAAATTTATTATTTAAAAATGCAAATGCTTTAGGTAAATAGGATACTAATACTAATACTACCAATTCACTTATTAATCCCTAATGAACACCCTAATAAATGTTCTCAAATTTCACCGTGAATTCCAAATCAAATGGGTGCATATTGCATATAGCATGGTAAATTCTCTTTTGATGCTTTTTAGTCACAAAATGTTTATACACAATTTTTATAACATTTTATTACAAATTTTATTTTATTTTTTTCTATTTCATATCTTTTTATGTCCGTAAAAATCAATGACAATATCATAAGAAAATTTACAATAACTCACTTATCATTATTCAACTAGCTAAATTCCCTTAACTTTCTATTTCATAAATGCTTATCTTTATGTTTTCTTGTCTTCTTTTTCTTATCTTTCTCTTAATTATATAAATAATTATTAAAAAACAGTTATATAAATAAAAATTCTATTCTTTGTCGTAGATTTATTGGTCATGCATAAAGCTGAGATTGAAAGCTCTCTTCAGTGGTGCTATTCTTAATAATTAATCCATACTCTTTTTATAGCATGCTTGAGTATGCTATTTGATTGGACATAATGTGAATTTTCCAAAGCAAAAATATTAGTTTCTCCGTCAACAGGATGTTTTGAACCGGAAAAGAAAGAATGCATTTGTTGCAAACGCTTTTCCAAACACGCGGTTAATTAATTTGGAAGTAGCTGGGCTTAATTTTTTTTCCGCTATCGATTTATCTGTTATTCTGGTTTACTTTTTGCTTTTTGTTACGTAGTTTATTGTAATCTATGTTTATATATAGTTAAGAGAATTTGCTATTTTTATCTAAAAAAGAAGAGATTTTACTATTTTTTTATATAGTACGTAGTTTTATATTTTATACTATAAAAACCCTTTTGTCTTCCTTTAATTTGTAATAATCTAATATAATTGGCAATAATTATAAGGCAATATTTTCTTTCTAAATTCAAGCTCCAAAATGTTGAGTTGGGTTGGCCCATTAAAAATAAATTCAAAACATTTTAACAATTCTCCACCATGACTTGAATTTACCAAAAATAAGAATACTCTCCTACCAACTCACCCCAAAGGGGTTTAAACTATGCAAACATTCACCAAGTCCAAGTCATGCATGCTTGAATTTCTCAGTAGACAAAAGGCCTAGTAAACTATTAGCTGGATTGTGTGTTGTGGCTATCTTCTTTGTGAAGAACAATTTATCTTCAATCATAACTTTAAATGAAATTCAACTTGAAGTCAATGTGTTTTGATCTTTCATGAGATTGAATTCTTGGTCAAACTTAAGGTACTTTAACTATCAAAATAAAGTATAGATATACCTTGCAACTAAATTATCCTCTTTATCTCCTTCTATTAATTTTTTTTTATCTATAAATGTTAGTTTGTTAAAATATTAGTTTTATTAGTAGAGAGCATCAAATATATAACTTATTTTCTTTTTCTTCTCCTTTAACAATCCAACTCACCTTATATCTTTATTTGTTTATATTAATGACACATACTTTGTTTCTATGGTAGACAAAACAATTATAGGCTAAAGTGTTGCTTACCAACGAATAGCACACCCATAAAGAGTAAAGATATAACAAGTCAATGATCTTCTCAATACAAGATTTCCACCACAGTCAGACTCTACATAGCTAACATGATTTTTACTAATTCCATTAGATGCACAAACTAGACGCTACTTGTACGTTTCAAATATTACACAATCTACTTTACTGCCTCACAAGGAACTTTCCCGAGATTACTTATAAATTTGCTTACCACACTAACAGCACGATCCAAATTTGGCCTAGTACAAACCACAACATGCATCAAGCTCCCAATAAGACTAGAACAAATAAGTTTTCGCATAATACTCCTTTTCTTCATTAAGACTATGAAGTGTGTTTGGACGGTGACTATTCCAAACACATGACAAGAGACAAAGGCAAGTTCTTGGATTAACAAGAAGAACGAAGGAGTACGTAGTTACACTTGAAGACAACAACCGTGCTTAGATCAAAGGCATTGGTGAACTAGGTAATACTAACTTTGCTCAACTACATAAGGTTTACAATGTAAAAGGTTTGCAACATAACCTTCCAAAGCATTAATAATCGATTTGAAGTTAATTGTGTTCAAATTACGTACATAATAAATGTGTAATCATAGAATCATCCACTGGAAACATACTATTCTCTGGTTCTAGGGATAAGCCCCCAGGTATACAGAGTTCTACTCTTCTCTTTAAAAAAAAATCGTAAGATTTTACTTCAATTAAAAAAATTATTTAATAGATTTAATTAAGGTGCATTCAGACAAATATATACTTTTTGATCAAGTTCTTATTTAATGAGTGTGTAATTATAACTTTAAATGTGTACTTTATTGAAATAAGTTCAATAAATAATTATTTCGATAAGTTTATCTTCAAGATTTGTTAAAATGTTTTTTGTAAAACAAAAACTAAAATAAGTAAGCAACTAGGCCCAAATAATCGTTTTTAAATGCCCCTTAATTGCTTATCATTTTAAGGTAAAATTTATTATTTATAGTTTTAGCAGTAGTAGCGGCTAGGAAGTAGGAACCAGCTTCTAATCCTTTTGCAAAAGGACTGAAAATTGTGAAGCCCTTCCCACGCCACGCAAATCGAAAATTAGCCTCGAATTCTTTTGTAGACAAGGTTGGCAACCAACAGAAATTTATTCACAGTACCTTCTTGTTTTATTCTCAAGCTCTCATCTAGACTTTGGCACGACAATTAATCAAAAAAAGCAGATTGATTTTTTTTTAATTATATTATTGTTACATAGTATTTATTGATAATTAATCTCTCTTAAAAAAATTTAATTGATCATTTTTTGTGAGATTTTTTTTTAATCATATTTTTTTTTCATTTATAATACTCGAAAATCTAAAACCTTACTTAGGGAGATTGAATTTAATATCACTAAGACCAATAAATTTTTGGTGCAAATAGGTCTCTTTTAACTTATAGAAAATCATCAAAGCTTACGCAAAATAATCCAGCATTAAAATAGGTTAACTTTATAAAAATCAATTTTACCCAACTTTAAAATAAATAGACATGTAATCTGGCCATCAGTCGAGTTTAATTATGTGAGTTAATTTGAAAATTCATAATTTATCAAATATCGGGTTTTAAGGCTAATTAATAAGATTATTCATCATAAAGTCGTAAACTCATAGTTTTTACTTTTTACGGGTTAAGGGAGAATGAAAATGGCTGCAATACTTTAAAGAAGATTATGACAGATCATATGTTTTGTGATGGCCTATAGGATTTGATTAGTTAGCATGCATTATCCATTCACTTTATTATTTGTGCATTGTAATTTTTTTTTTGTTTATATATATATATATATATATATATATAGATAGACCTACGTTTACTTTATCTTAATTTAATCAAGGGAATTTAGTATTATATATTTGATTCTTATAGTTGTTCTTTTTTCCTTCTTATCAACACACATCAAAGAACAGTTGGCTGGGAATGATTCAATAATATAAGATGTGAAATAATGAAATAAACTGATATGTTTGGAATCTTTGGCATGCTCCATAATTTTGTTTCTCAGTTCTCTCCAATCTTTTTTACCGCTCTGTATATTTTCCCCCCCATAATTCATATATTCTCTAATTATTATTTCCCTCACAATATTGAATTATGGGCTTATAGTAATTCTTCGTCGATTACCTGTTAGCTAATCAGTATATATTCATGAATTCATCTTGCTATAAATCCTCAATTTTCATCCATATATATTAATTTTTATTCTTACCAATAATTAAGCATACAAATTAAAAAGTTTGGCTGGAGGTGGTTTCTCTTGAGTGATTACTGTTTACACTTCTCCCTTCTTTGACTCTTGTTTAACATCTATCAGTGAGCGTTGTTCTACGAGTAGTGTGTATGGTTAAGTAAATGATTGATAGCTTCAGAAAGTACTTTCTAGGGTGTAGCAGCATGAAATCATGGGAATTTAATTAAAACTTCAAATGTAAATGCCATATCACGGAGTATAAAATTATTCTTCAAATATATTGCTAAAATATGTTTTTTTATTTGTTTATAAATATCAAAATGTTTAAATAAAGAATTTATATGTTTTTTATCTGTATAAAATCAAGATTAGGTTTCATTATATTCAAACTTATCAGACTGATGAATATGTAAATAAGTAAATCCATAAGTGAATTGGACGCACAATACTCTAACCCTATCTCTCTTGAATCCATGCACGATTCATCCCCAAATCCCCTCCCCTTCGCTCCCTACGATCAATCTCCGTCAAGTCGGCAAACGGTACAGAGTTCTCAGATGGCTAGCAAGTGGTCGGAGGTGGCGACATGGAGAATCTCCGTCAAGTCGTAGATGCCGGAGAAGTCAAGCGGCTCAGCAACGAGTCTGACGGCGGAGGTCTGGTCGTGGAGCTTCTGGCTGTCGTGGAGGATGCGACCGACGGGCAAGCGGCCGGGCGTTGAGGGCGTGGAGAATCTCCTCACCTTCGTGTCTCTGTGCCGCTGCCACCACACCTTCGGCAGTCCCAATAGATTTTCTCTCTCCCAAATTCTAAAACCCATTAATTCCTTATTGTATATAAATAATTAAATATCTATCATTTTTATTGCTAAACACTGCTGTGATAAAATTTCTCTTCTTATTTTCCTTTTGGATGACATTGAAAAATCTTGATTTGGTAGATTGATGGAAGAAAAAGGGAACTTAACTCGTTACAAAATTAGGTCTTTGCCAACTCTATTTTATGTTCCTGACTTCATCACAAACAGTGACCAAATCCTTCTTGTCAAGAACGTAGTACTCCCTCTCATTCTGCTTTCCTTTGTTCGTCGGAATCAGTAAGTTGTTGCTCTGTTGTTCGCCAGAATCGCGAAGCCATCGAAACCGGCGGTGGAGGCGCGTGCCGCCGTGCCGGCGGAGGTGGAGACATCGTCATTGAAAGAGGAACAAGCTTGTTGTTGTTGTTGTTCAAATCCCTAATTATTCGTTTTCTATTTGATGAATTTCCTTGTTGCTTAACTTCTTCTCCCTCTTAATCGTGTTTATAGTTAATTACTGAATTCATGCAATTTGATTGTTCTAGTGTAGGAACACAATTTTTGTATTTCGAATACCGTGATTGGGTGGGAAAGAGTGGTAACACTGAGAGAAAAAGGAGGAGAGAGAACATTTGTGGATTTTCGAAATTTTTTACATTAATTATAAATATAATTTATGTAAATAAAAAATCTACTGTAGCTTTAGATAATAACAATTTTGATTTTATAAGACGCAAATTTTTTTTTTTAAAGAGATAGCATTAGATAATAACAATTTTGATTTTATAAAACACAAAAAATATAAATTTTTAAAGTGATTATATTTATAATAAAAAAAATATTTTAATAAATATATTATTACATTTGTGAACATTGCTAATTGTCTTCATGCGTACTACTATCGTGCATAATTTAAATATAATGGCTGTGACGACTGATCCACTCATTTGTGTCTATATATATATATATATATATATATATATATATATATATATATTTCATTTACCTTCATGCATTTCTACAGCTTCGAAGCATTCCAAGATGTTAATTAGAAAATACAAAAAAACATATATTGATTAAAGCTTCAAGTTGATTAATTCTCCACCCTATGGCTAGCTAGCTAGTCTTTCACAATTGTTTATAGCAACTGATTATATATCTTCTTTAATTACATATACTTCAAGAATATTAACTCCAGTTACTTGAGATGTACTCCATATAGCTAGGGCAATATAATGAGATTCTGGGGAAGAAATAGATGTGAGAAAGGATATATATGAATATATAATATTCATCTGTTTCTTTGTGACTGGCACATATGTCTACAAATTCTATAAACTCTTCTCAGTAATAATATGCCCCCTTAACATTTGCTTAGCTAAAAAACTATTTACATATAAGTTCTAACTAAATTTCTAAATTTATATATGATTATGCGCGCAGCAGCTAGCTAGACTGGTGCTTGCTCAAAATAACTACGTGTGGAACTTCCTAGTTTCGAAGTCCAGCATTCCAGAAAAAGCACTGTGTGGATGGTGCTTTTTCTAACAAAAATGAAAATAAAAAAGCTAAAAATTAATTATGAATTGGAGGATTCTTTTTTGCAGGAGTGTAGTCCATTGTAGCCAAGTCACCAATATCTTGTTCCCCTCCTTGGTTTGACATAAATTGATTTTCATGGCTCTTCTCGGTCGGAACTGGAGCTAATTCATCCTTAGTCTCTCTTAAACTTCTGGCTGTAAGAAACACCACAGAACACAAATTATAAACTAATTATAATTTGAAGAGTAAAATATGTTTTTACTCTTATGATTTAATTAGTGTAGTTTTAATTTTCTGTTTTTTTTTTATATTTATTTTGGTATTCATAAATTTCAATTTTTGTAAAATAATTCTTCACCCGTTAATGATAACGGGATATGTTAAGTTACCACTAAATCGGATAAAAAAATTTCAAAAATTTTATAAGGATTAAAATTAACAAAAATATTTTTTTTTTAAAAAATCTAACCTCAATAAAGTTAAATTTATAAGCACAAAATCATATTTTTAAGCCTAATTTGGCAAGACACAGAAGCAATCTCACCTGTAGCATTAATAGAAAGGAAGCAAAGCAAGAGAAAAGCAACCAGAAGGCAGCGTTTGCTTGGTGACATAGCCATCTTACTTGAATTTATGGTATTACTGAGAAACCTTGAACTTGCTTCAAAATCTTATAGTTACCCTCTTTTTATAGGCAGAAAGAGAACTAGCTAGTTGCCAATAGGATATGAGGACATGTGGTGCAATGCACTCACTCTTCAAGGACAACAAAAACAATGGCTACAATTTTGGTTCAAATCATTGTCTGCTGCTCTGTCCTGCCTGAAAATGACACCCTTTTTCTTGGAAAAGAGGATCAAAGCTAAAACCAGGAGTGGCTTCATTCCCTTTATGTAACCAAACACTTTCGCACTCTGTCATTCGTGAATCAACAAAATATGCAACCAAAAATATATGGTGCATGCGTAAATAAAAAATAAAATAATTTAGAGTTGCGGACAAGAATAATAAACAAAAGAAATATATTATAATCTAGAATTAAGGACTAAAAGAAGAGGCAGACTCCAATTCCTCTTTTCTAGAATACCCTACGTACGTACAAGTACAAGGGACTTGTAAGTTGTAAGGCTGTAATATTTATAATAATGAAAAGAGAACCATCAGGGTGATTGGGTTTAGTCCCCAGTGACGAATTAAAGGTTGAATTCTTAGTATGTTTGGGAATCAATTAGGAATATATCGTTTTGGACTTTCCAAAGCAATTTTTCACTTTTTCATACAGTAAATGTGACTAAAAAAATTATTATTTCTCCATTGGCCAGGATGCATCGTTTATATAAACATAAACTTAGTGAAAGCAGTGTTTACATGTGACAGTGGCAGACAATATCTTAAACAAAATTACTTGTAAAGAAAGATAGCATTAGGAAAAACATGAAAAGAAAATTGAAGCTATCACTTGTTTACTTTCCTAATATCTTTCAAGAATATAATATGGTGAATTTCAATTTTCCCTACATATGTATACCGTCAGCCTGACGCAACTTATGAAACTTCTCTTTCTTTCATTAATTTGGTATATATATAAAGACACATTATATATAAAGTAACTTTATATATATCTCCATCATATTTTAGTACGTTCTAGTATGTAAAATTAGCTGTTGGAAGTATCTCAAGAAACATTTAATTTATTGGACCAAGCATTAACCATTCATCTACATTTGAATTCTAAAATAAATCTTAAATGATGTGGAGGAAAGGAAATTGTTAATTATTTCCCTCTTCTCCTACATGGATATACCTGAAACATGCAATGGATGGATTAGATTTTAGCATTTGCAGCATGAGAAGTTCACTGACTTTCCTCCAGCTATTTTATGTGTGGCTACCATTTACAGCTCATGATTGTAGCTGAACTGCAAAAACTGCATCTATTGCAAACTGAAATTGAGAATCTCTTTTCAACTTTATATGCTGATTGATGCATGCTGAGCATGCTATACGAGTATTAGAAGTTCCTATATGTATACTTTGTTACCGCCTAATATACTTTGTGTTTGTTCTCAAGTTCTTATTTTAATTCATATTTTTTCCTATAAAAGGTTAATGGCTCTATAAAGGTTGAGTGACATATATACTATAAAGGTTCTTCCTCTCTCGGGTTTGTGTGTGAGTGAAAATTTCTCTTCTCCATGTATTCACTTCACAGTATAGTCTTGCACCTTTTCAAAATTAGAAATTGTGAAATTTAAATTTCACACAAATATGTATTACATGCACAACATGGAGTTGATACAGACACAAAGTGCCTATGCACATATAGCTAATTTACATTTAATTTGGAGATGTTAGTGAGATCCCCATCACTATGTAATTAACCATATAAAAGTGAGTTACTCTCTCAGCACAAAACCTGATATTAGGCATTTTACCCAGACTTGGCAGCCAGAGCATAACTTTCTTCCAAGCACACGGCACTTTCCCTACCACATGCATAGAAATTGGATAGGAAATTAGGAAGAGCTGCATCCTGCTGTGTAGGTACGCTTTTAATTATCTAATTGATTATGTCCTTTAACAATATCATTCATTAATCATGCGCAGTTCTTGACTAAACAAGAAAGGAAAACACATAACGAACCACAATAGATAACCGACATTAATTTATGGTTCATTCATTTTCAAATAAGGCGACCAACAATGCTATGTCTAGAAAAAATCACGTGGGAAGGAGTGCTGATATATCTAATTGTGGGGCTGCATTGTCCCTTAATTTGCTATAAGTTGAACATCAACTTATATTAATGACAAGTATTAAAGACAAATATTGATGGAAAAGAATGATTAGGAATAAATAAATTAATAAAGAAAGAGATATACCCTTTACCTAAGCAATCACCAAGATACTAATTAATACGGTAGTTTTGGACTAGAGCATCTCAAAGTACTCTTATAAAACAAAAATACATCCATATATATCCTCTAAAATAACTAGAAAAGAGAACAGTACATTGACAAACAATCACAGTATTTTTTTTATACCAGCAAATTAAGACAAAATATATTAATTAGAGGTAGCAAACCCAAACTCATACAAATGCATATTTCTTATATAGCTTTTAAATAGTATATTGGATTCATTGACCATTAATAATATGAAAATGAAAATCCCTCCACCATCCATGATAATATCTAAATTTTATTAAATTCAACCAGTTCTCAGCATCTGCTGACTCGTTTAGGCGGCTAGTTAGCTAGTTAGTACCTAACCCAATTAATATTGTTTGAAAAAAAAACATTAGTATATGTATACGACCCTAGAGGATTATGATTGTTAATGCTTTCCCATGTAGCATCACTTATGGTAGGAATTCTCGCATTGGATATTAATTAATTATATTGATATATATGCCCCATTGATCAGTCTAAATATATAATACTATTTTTCCAAAATTTTAACAGCATATGACCATATATGGCACCCAATTCTCTTTAATTCAACAAAAAAAAATTGTATTCCAACTATGTTTTCCTTACCAACTTGAGTTGATGAGTATTGCAGAAGGAGCTGATTTTTCAGAATATGGTCAACCGATGCTTAAATTCTTGCTGAAAGAAGTACCTACATTTATTACTTAACAATAACTCGAATAATTGCTTTTGAAGGAGCATTGACAAAAAAAAATTTCCATTCGTCGATCTGAAAAGTTGAGACCCTAAAATATTCAACGGAAAAAAGCTCTATGAGAGGTAACAATTAAAAATTCATTACCTGCAATCCTTTAGTTCAACAACATATCTCCTTGATTAGACATACTGAAATTGATACTTCAAAACATGTGGAAAAGTTCAGGTTAGGGGTCCAAATACGATCAATATAGTAATTAATTCAATGTTTAAAATGTTTTAATTTAAACACTCAAAGGTGAACAAATTGGTGCACAAAATTTTAGGAAAACAATAATATCCTACGTATTTTAAAAATCTATTTGACTAAAATTTATTATGAGACATGAATAATGTTATATTATTTTATGATATCTTCTTATTAGTCTTCTTCATACCTATAATTAAAGGAAATATTAAATAAAAAGCAATAAATATATTTAATATGTTTGAAATATATATATATATATATATATAATATTTAACACTTTTTTATCTATTTAATAAGTGGATTTGAAAGAAAATATTATGCTAGAATTTAGAATGATTCATTTATTATTTGTCAATTTAGTGCTCAATGACACACAAAGTTATAACTAATTAATATTGCATAAAATAGTGACAACCTACCAAGTGACATAAAGTGCATGCTTTGAACTTTGAAGAAAATCCAATCAAAAGAAATTGAACATATTAATTATTATTACTGTATTTCCTTTAATTAATTGCTTCAAAGATAAGAACTGAATATACGTTAAAGTCAACTTCTTCTTTTCACCTACCCCTATCAAGTAGATTTCCTCATCATTTGCGTGCATCTTAATTTACAATTCGTGATTATTAATTATCATGCCTTTAGAAGAATTTTCTTTTGTTTAGTTATTTGTGCCGTTAATGATGTTTAATAAACTAGAGAGGACACCACCCAAACGGTTGTACAATTCAACTTGTACATTTCCAATCGTAATGGTTGTCATGTTAGGCACAAATAACAATCGAAGGAAGGTGTTGTGACTAGGAAGAAAACCCAAGAAAGGGAAAGGGGTAACTTAATTAATTGAGCAACGACTTGTTGGGCTTATGATTATGGATTTCTCTAAAAATATTTTAAAAAAAATGAGATGAGATTTTTCATAAAAAAATAAATTATTTATTAATTAATTTTTAGAAATTAATATAATTTTTTTAAAAATAATGATATTTATAAATTAATAAATAAAAAATTTATTTTAATTTATGAAAAATTCATTTTATTTTTTTTTACTTTTTATTTTTTTCTTTTAAAAAATTTAAATCCAAATATGCCACATATTTCAAATCATTGTGCATTAAGATGTAGGGGTTGGCGGCAGTGGGGTCACATCTTTTGGTCCAAACGCGTCAACTCGAGCCACGTGGTGACTGTGATCACATGCATACAGAACGTCATGGTTTGATTTGTTTGGAAAAAAAAAAAAAAGTGGTCCCAACTCTTAGTTCGGACCGCATGAGGCTCACTTTTGGTCCATGACGTGATGGCATGCAATATTAATGCAATGCAACTTTGTATATATTGCATGTTAGCATGTGGCTTAGAGAATTAGGAGAATTATAATTCAAGCTTTGGTTTCGGATTTTGCTTGAGTCATGAATGGTGAATTTGACTAATTGCTTTAACTTGTCTTTGCGTAACTGGACAAAGGAGTAGGGATCGAGGGCACAAACTCACGTGCTTTTGTTGCTCCTCTACGCTAGCTAGCTTAACAGTGTCCCTTCGCATATATAACTCACAAGTATTAGCCTCGTCCTTTCCCTCCCTTCTACTTTCCGACATGCATGCTTCCTTTCATGAACATATTATACAAGTGAAGGATGCACAATATCTTAAAATATCCAATTTGATTCAATTTTAAGTCATTTAAATTTCTTTCAATTGTTGCTAACAAAAAAAAAAACCCTTCAATTATTAGTTTACCAACAGAGCTACGTAGGAGAAAGGCTGATTATACAGATTATTTTTTTTGGATGACTGGCTGATTATACAGATACATCACTAATGCTCATCAAATAATCGGTTAGATAATATATATATGTTATGACATCCTTCAATTATTAGTTTACGAACAGTACTATTAATTAAGAACCCTGTTTTAAATGGGGTCTTGGTGTGGGTTGATATTGTAACAAAACGTTGTCCTAGCTATACTTCTGTACATCGTTTGCAGGGTTTGGCTATCAATTAATGATATTTTTTGCTTAGACGTACAACAAAATATATGGAGAGAGGAATCAAATAATACGAGGTGTCAATTTTTTATTTTATTTTATTTTTGAAAAAAAGGTTTTAAATTTGTTACTGACACCAAATCTTGTCAATTAATTTTATTTCAATCCAAAGAGCAAGATTGATTGATTAAATAAATCACATTAATTACTTAATAATATTATTTTCTTCTTCCAACTTGTGCGTAACTGCGTACAACCACAACGCCCCGAATGTCGCTATGCTGCATATATATATTGTCGTGAAACGCAATTAATCTATAGCTTGCTAAGAAATTAAGTTCTGCCATTACGAGAATAGCAACTGGGAAAAATGCATTCAGGACAATTACCTTTTTAAAATATTAATTTAGTTTTTAAATTTATATATTAGGTTAAATTTAATTCTTTTATTTTTAAAGTTTCAATTAAGTCTTTTATTTTTTAGAATGAAGTCAATTTGGTTCCATTTAAAACTAAAACTATCCTATTTTTTGAAAATGCTAGGAGCTCATGGAAGAAAAATGAGATTGAACCCATTTTAAAACTAGCCAGACAACTTTAAAAATAATTGCCATCTCAAAATCAATATCTTTCTGTAAATATACTTTATCTTCTAAAATAGCTCCCATTATTTTAAAGAAAACAAATCCTTGCCTTTAACATTTTTTTTTGTTTTGAATTCCTAAAATCTTCAAATCCCACTTGAAATATTTTCCTTAATTATATAGTAGATGCCGTGCCAAAGCTTCAATCATAAAAAACAAAGTATTCACCATAAAGAAAAGATTTCCATACATTGACTGCAAACGAAAATACAATCACAGTATCTTCTAATTTTAGCATGTCTCATAGCGGATATCCTATACTAGTTATTTCACTCTCGAAAATTATTTGTGTAGAATTGCTAAGTCGCAACGTGTCCAGAATAGGGACTCGTTTATTTACCACAACTTTAGACAGGAAAGTGCTACTCAAATAAATATAAACACTAGAATAAAAGCACTCAAATCACCCTAAGCAGATAATAAAATTCCACGGCCCAGCTTATTATTTAGAGTTTAATTTTGATGCAAAGTTCTAATGTTTTTTACATTAACATTTAATCATCTCACGTCACATTAATTAAAAGATTTCGACTAGTCAAACTCTTTTAATGATGTGACGATCACAATTAAACGATAATGGAAAAAAAGTCATGGTTGGAATTGATCAAAATTAAATATGTTTATTATGGAAGGCATAGAGATTTGATGATAGCTTGTCTGAATCAAGTCGAAAATCCAACGCGGAGAAGGATTTACGAAGCTGAGGGAATTCTTTGCCTTCATTGCGGTTGATCATATCAATTATAGAGGCCTGTTGTAAGAGAGCACTGTAGTTCTTTATGTTCTTAAGAGCATTAGGGTGGCCCTCCGTTTTGGGGGATTTTCTGACACTACCACTAGAGAGAAAAACTGGGGATATTAGTGCATTCGTGCTCCCTTCGATCATAAAGAGTCTTGAACTGGATAATGTGCTGCTGGCACTATGGCCCGTTTCTTCACCCTGCTTGTGTTGTTCCATATTCTTCTGTCAAAGCCAAAAATGTACATAATTTACTATATTTATTGTTACTTAACGCCTTATGGTATGTATTAAGACTTTTATTTGGTATGATAAACAAAAGGATGTCACCGTTGAACAGTACAAGTTTGGCATGGTCTACTTGACAATGAAAAACTAAAAATCATTAAACTAAAATATATTTTTTTATCCATAATAAATATCTAAGATTTATGTTTGATTTCTTATGGAATTTTGTTTTTTACCTTAAATCTTTAATAAAACAAAAAATTTGTTTTTGTTCTTGTCACTTTTTTTAATTTTTAAAGGATTAATAATAAATGAAAAACAATTATCAAGAAATAAATACAAAATTTATTAATTTATCATGAATTAAAAAAAATGTTAAGGATCATAAATAAATTTTTTGTTTTATTAGAGAGCAAAAATGAAAAAAATTAGAGAACAAACACAAAATTCAAATATTTATTAAGGATAACAAATACATTTTAGCCATTACATTAACATTGGAAGAAATGTTAGTGATGCACTCTTTTAAACACATTTAAATTTTCTATTATGGACAAAAATTTATTAGAAATTATAAAATTTTCATAGATCTTACTTCTTGTTTAATTTCAATAATTTTTAAATAATAACAGAGAATTTGCTACAATAAATGTATTAGAAATATGTTAGTTGCCCTCCTCTTAACATCACATAATACATATAGCACAAGTTTGTTTTAACTTTCAATTTAAAGGATTTTAATAAGTGTGATCACCTCTTTTGACGATTCTGCATCTTGACGGGGTGGTTCAGCAATTTGGTTCTTTTCTGACTGACTAGCATCACTTCTACGTGTTCGAGATGATTGCTCTCTGTTAGAAACCCTTTGCCTACATGATGAAAAGCAACAAACACTTCAATATTTGAAAGCCAATTCTGCATTCAGTTGCTACCCAAAAAACGAATGATTTAGCCCATATGGCGTTCAATGCTCATAATGTAGAAATATCACATTTTGAAATCCCCTTGTACTGAATTTTGTCCTCCACTTTCAACTCTTCACAAGTAGTCCAAATGTCCAATTAATGAAAAAAAAAAAAAAAAAAAACTTATTTCCAGTCTTGAGGTAATTAATAGCATACCTTTTGCCTCTCTTAGTTTGTAAGCGTTTATCCTCGTCTCTGAGGATTACTGGCAAAGCTGAAGGGTCACATGCTAATGGACTACATTTGAAGAACTGGAAGCAGTAAAAAGTTGATATATTGCAATTTGAGAGCAATATACATTGTTAGTGCACATAATATTTCATACAATTTGTTGGGAAATTATGAGTTCCAAGATCAGCAATATTCTGTTTGCTGGATTAAAATTAACCTTCAAAAACATTTTTGCAAGATTCATTTTTTAGTATTCAATTGCTTGCTGTCCATGGTCACACAAGGTACTTTAATGGTACAACACGGTGATCACTCTAGCTCCAAGTTGTTTCTGCTCCTCCATTCCAAGTTTCATTATTACAAGAAACTTGATTTCTTGTTTATTGAAATGTTCAATTTAGTTTTCTGATTGGCAAAATATATACAATGTGGTCTTTTTTTGTCAGTTTTCTCACTGCCACAGAGGACTGGGCTAACTCGCTAGTGAAAAAATAAATAAAAAGGGTGATGCATATATTTTAGCTACTAGAAAGATGACATTGAACATTTTATTATTTTTTTTATAGACAAATACATACATATATATATATATATATATATGCGCGCGCGCAAGAAGTGATACAGAGCAAGGATCAAATACAGAAAAGAATAATTTAAAAAAAATAGAAGAACCAAAAGAATAATCTAACCTATTAATTAAGGCATTGTAAAAGAAAGAAAGAAAGATCATCAATCAAAATCAAATGAACTGAACAAAAAAGCAAAATGCATGATTAGCAACAGAAAGACTCACATCACTTTGGAGAGCAGAGGCAGCACTGCCACGATGGGCAGGGTTGAGATCAAGAAATGTAGCCATGAGACCCAGGGAAGAGGAAGGAAACTTCTGGAAGTTTTCATGGAAACTAGGTTTGTAATGTTGAGGAGGCCGGTAGCTTGTTGTTAGCTTCAGTTTTTTAAAATAATCCTCTGAAGGAGAACCACAAAGTTTGAATATCATGTGAATCTGTTCAACCTATACACATCAAATGCTTAGTAGAATCAGCATTTCAAAGCTACTATTGGCTGCAAACAAGATAAAGTTTTTCCCTACGGGGATAAAAAAAATGTGGATAAGTTTTCAATATAATTTTATTAATAAAATTAAAACCTATCTGTGAAATTTTCACTTCCATTTTTTCTCCTATATGTAACGATGGCAATGAGAGTGTTTGTAAGGTACATAATTTAGTTTTACCTCATTTAACTAATTCAAATATTTGTTTGAGTAAAATAAAACTATTTGATAAAATAGCTTATGTCAGTAGGTTTTAGTAGTTTTTTAAAAATGTTTTTAGTGAAACAAGCCATTAAATTAGTCAAATAAGTTTTTGGTGTAAAATTAGTTAAATAAGTTAAAAGCTAGCTTAAAGTTAAATCTTCTCAATTACACTAATCATATTCATATAGCATTTGAATTTATAAATTGTTATTTTTTCCCCTCGTTTTTATTTAGCTTACTGTCTTATAATTATTAGAATTCTTCTTTTACCTTTTCTATATTAAAAAAAATCCTTTAACACTTTCTTTCACTCTTATCCCTCTCTCATTGTCATCAAATATCATTTTTTATAATACAAAAATCATCAAAATTATAGTTTAAATACATTTTTATTATTTCATTTCATTTATTAATTTAAAAAAAATTATCAACCTAATTTTAAAAGGATAAATTATTTTAAAATAAAAAATTAATATTTATTTGAAAAAAAAAATATGTAATTACCAAATTTTAAGTTATGGTCAACAGGTCAAATAATTGAGTAGGGTATATCTACTCAGAGGGATATTTTCATGAGAGTGAAATAAGTAAATTTAGATGAATAATTGTGACTAAATAATTGAAATTTAATGTCATTTAACCATTTAAAAAATTAATATAACTTTTTTTTAAAAAAACACATAATTTACTTGCTTTAATTTTGACTTTTCATGATTTTTTTTATCTATATACAATGACGACGTGACGGTAATGAGAATCAACAAATCTAAGTTTTTGTTTATCTACCCTGGTCCAATCCCTACCACTAGGCCTTAGTGGATTGAATATCATTATTTTTAAGCACAGTAACTTACTTTATTTTTTCAGTCACATTATATACATAAGACTAAAATTCAAGATATTAATTAAATTAAAACAATTCTATATCAATTAGTCTATATGTTTAATAACTTACATTCATTTTACTATTCATGATGAGATTAGTGGTCACTCATTCACGTAAAAAGGTCTTCATATACTCTCTCATTAAAGTGTCCTATTATATCATTTTACACTTAACTTATCAATTAGTTTAGTAGTTAATTTTTTAATAAATACTATTGCTTCAATTAGTTAATTTATTTGCTTTCAGCTAATTTATCTTCCAATTTTACTGAAAACACCACACAAAAAAATAGATTCAAAGACGACACAAACAACAACTTAATTGGATCCTCTTGCAACAAAATTTATCGATCTACAGCCACATTCCTGCAAAATTTAGATCATTGATTGGAGTATAATAGTAATTAATAAAGAGAGAATGTGACCAATGACTAAAATTTCTTCTGCAACAGAGGATCTGCATTGCATAAACAATCGTGTAAAAGTCCATCCAGAATAAAAAGAGAGAAGGAATATAATTAAATAAAGACAAGAAAAGAAAACCAAGAATTCCTCTAACATGCATGAGACTGAGACATGAGCAGACATGAAAACTGTAACCGTCTCTCTCGGACGTCGTACGTAAAAGGAAAGCATCTTCAACCACAAAAATAGAAAAATAGTACCCAATTTCCTAATTTAAAAATTGGACGGCAAGGTATTTAATTATTTCCTTAAATTATGATGTCCTCTGTAGTTCCTTGTTATTTCCTTTTGTTTCCACTAACTTTTTCGGCCTTCATCAAATTCTAAAAAAAGATCCTTGCAAAATGAAATCAAACACAAGAGGACAATTGATTTTCCGTACAGTATAGCGATTCGAAACATAAGAGATTGGACTTTGCAAAATACTATAAAGAGATCTCCGAAATAAATCTTATTTTTCTCAATAAAGTTGTTTCATTACGGAAGTGACCTTTTGCCCGATTTTGTTGGTAACGACAATATCCACCCGTATGATCGATAGATACTATATATATGCATGGAGTAATATAGTTTAATTTAGTAGACAAGTCACAAGGTTAGATACATAGGACTGGATTCATTTATTTGTCGTATTTTCTTAAAATCAAATTATAGTAAACATCTGAACATGCATGAAATCGAGATTAATGGGAATCTAAAATCTTTCATTCAATTCATATGCTCAAACTAACAGTTACCTCTGTCCTGCCAGGCATAATTGGTCTTCCAACAAACATCTCAGCCAACAGGCACCCTGCACTCCAGAGATCAATGCCATATCCATAATCGGTTGAACCCAAAAGAAGTTCTGGTGCCCTATACCAAAGTGTCACCACTCTATTTGTTAGAGGCCGTTCAGCTTCAATGGAAGCTGCAAGCCCAAAATCTGCAATTTTCAGCACCCCATTTCTGTCTATTAACAAGTTAGAAGCCTTAATATCTCGGTGCATTATTCCCTTCTCATGACAGTGCTGCAGGCCAGAAAGCAGCTGCTGCATATAGCACTTGATCTTGTACAAAATAAAAATAATTAAAAAAACAGCATTATATATATCACAAAAGACAGCAAATCCATAACTTACCTTGACATTAAAAACCCTTAGAATTTGAGTCCTGAGGTTAACTCAATCCATTCATGTAACCAGGATTTGCCTCATTTATGTTCATTATTTTAGTTATATTACTAATTAATATTTTGGTTATATTACTAATTAATGTGAGATCTTTAACACATTACTTTACATTGAGGACCATATATTTCAAGAGTGAAATTTGTAAGATTGGATAATGAATGATTCGATAAAAATAGGGGATCCGATAACTAGTGATTCAATAGACCCAACAATAATTATCACTACTAGAATAGTATGCCATGATACTATCTTAAAATTTGGATTTTACACATAATTTAGCTAACTACAAAAGTTAGTTCATAGATTAATCATATTTTAAACATATTTATTCGAACATAAACATCTCAAATTCTAGGATTCTAACTGTGAAAACAAATCAAGTAGAAAGGCTCAATTACAAATGGTCCAATAAGCTCAACAACAATCATCATTAAGATATTGAAGTTTTTTGGCTTGTAGACCTAATTCAACTACAAAGCTTAGCTTATAGATTGACATTGACACGTTGTTCATCTCAAAAACTATTTGCTTGAACATTTCAGTGTTTACGCGAGATCACCAACACAAACATCTCAAATTCTAAGTTACTAACTGTTATGAAAATCAGGTAGAAACCCAACCTGTGCTTCGGTAAGTTTCTCCCCGGGTCGCGAGATAATGCGGGAGAGATCAGACTGCATGAAGTCAAAAACTAGATAAAGACTATACTGCATCCTTGATGTAGCTAGTCCTTTAAGTTTCATCACATTGGGATGATCCAGCATCTGCAGTATCATGATCTCTCTTGCCATAAACTTGATGCTTTCAGAATCCGACGTGTCAAACCTTACCTTCTTCAAAGCAACAATCTTTCCTGTGCCCTTTTCTCTTGCTTTGTACACATTGCTATATGTTCCACGTCCTATCTGCAACCCAAAATGGAAATCCAATTCGTTTCACGTAAGTGAGTAATATAGTCGTTCTCAATGCATGCTACCCAATTACACAAATACTTCATATGCAATGCAACGTAAGTTAAATAAATTAGCCAAACTAAGATAAGAGAAATGAGTAAATCTCAACCAATAACACATATTATAATATATGATCTAGCTATATGATAAGTTTATTGATACCTTAAAACTCAGTTACCGTTACTATAATGGATTGAAATTTGAAAGTATAAAACATTTTAAACTAACAATATATAGAAATTAAATTCAAAATGTCGCTAGCTCGGGCTGATATTACGTACCTTGGAAAGCTTTTCATAGGAATCAGCGCTCTTGGGAACAATTTTAGCCAAAACATTTGAAGGGATATTATCGAGCAACCACTTTGGCCACCCGTCCACGAATTCATATCTGGCCATCTTCTCCTCCCTAGCATCCCGATCTTTATAACTCTTATTTTCTTGAGCAACCGGTTTTGCCTTTTCTCCTTCTGCAACACCACCATCATTAACATTCACACTCACACTCTGACTCTGAGTTTTCTCCTTCTTCGAAATCACCCCCTCTCCCACATGCTTAGAGGAACGTGTAGTCCTCGAACTTTTGTTGCTCGCATCTCTCTTCACTTGCGTTCTTCGCCTCTCTTCTCGAGGGGGAGAAAACGTGCTACAAACGCAACCCATGGCAACTAGGAATAATAATAGCAGATATTTTTGTTTCGGTAGCAATCAGGTGAGGATGTCATACTATGTTAATAATGGTTGAAAACTAGTATAAACAGAGAGGGGGGTTGTGATTTGATTTAATTCATCTCTGGCAAAAGCATGCATTAAGAAGAAGCTAAATGGAAGCGTCCCTCTAAGCTGTGCTGGCATGACCAAGAATACTGGAAGGATGGTGAGTAAACCAATGCGTTCTGCATCATCGGTGACTGAGGGTGACACTTGAAGTTTAATCATTGGATTATTACAGAGACCGATCAACAAGTAACAACTATGGTTGGTACTAACGAACCGGCAGCATGTTGCAAATTGTTTCCCGACAAAACTGGCGTTACACTACACAAAAATTATTAATTAAGGTTGCTTTATGTAGAGTGGAATGAAATAGAATGAAAGGAAATTGAGATGAAACTTTTGAAATAAAATAGGACGTAAAAATATGAATCTTATCTTTCTTTTTTTTACTGTTAATTTCATTTCTTTTAGCAATGTCATGCACTATTGACTTAAAAAGGAAGAGGAAAATATTTTATTAGAATGCACACAAATATGTTTCTATGTAATTTTCAATAAAATATTTTCTCTTATTCTGTAATCAATGCACTCAGAGTAATAAAGACACCGTTTAACAAGATTCTAAATGATAATTAAATACAATTATCCTCTAATTATAAATTATCATATGATAAATTTATTAATTTTTCTGATAATTACTTAATAAAGTTAAATATGATTACTAATATGTCATTAACAATATAAAAACTTTTATAATATTTTTTATTAAATGTTTTTTTGGGACGTTAGAAATAAGATGAACTTTCATATATACTCTTTAGAACATGTTTAAATATAAGATTAGAAGTATTTTTGAGAATTTCTACTTATTATTACTTGTATCGTATCATAACTCTGAATAAGGAATGTTGATGACAAGTACATTTGTAGTACAAAAGCAAGAACAGGGAAAAATGCCTAAAGAGTATAGTTAGGAGTCCTCCTCTAAATTGTACACATGATATCTGGCAGTTACTACTGTTACTTTGTTTGCACTCTGCTGCCATTTCTAATTTCTTTGAAGAATGGAACATCTGTGTTTCGGAGGCCGGTTTCATTCTGTTTTCCATTTTTCTGTTGTCTTTTTCACTATCTGTTTCTATTTATTTATACAATCTCCACTTCTCCACTTTTTCTAAATAAGCAACAATCTTCAAAACTACGCCAATGTATCCATCTGAGCTGCCATCAATTCATCAAACAAATCCAACGATGCTAACATTGTCTTTGCCAATTCAATTCTTAGCTGGCGTGCCAAGATACAAAAAACAATAATTATTTATTCAGATAGCTAGCATACATTTAAAACAGTAATACGGAAAATAAAACACAATGATCACAGGAATAAATTAATTAAAAAAAAAGGTGTCCATTTAATTCCTCTTAAGCCCAAGACCTTTTTTATCATAACAATTATGCCGTAGACAACAATAAGAGTAAACTAAAAGAGAAAATACACAAGGAATTTACATGGTTGATCACCAGTGCAGTGTGATCGATCTACATTTATGGACAGTCAAAAGATATTAGTACTATTTTTTATACAAAGGATAAATATGGAGTCTTATGTTTTTATATAATTAACCCTTTTATACAGATCTGTAAAAAAACCATTTTATACATTAGAATAAATATAGACTCTTATATTTTTATATAATTAACCCTAAGTTATAATCTTGTAGTTGATCCTAATTACAAGAAAATATTTTTCTTCTAAAGATCTATTTTAATAAATTTCTCTAGAAATACTTATAGGAGAAAAAAATAAAAAAAATTATAAGCTAAAATTAACTTTTGCATATAAGTTTAAAAAAATTTAAAAAGCTAATTATATAAGAGAATTTTTATAAATTAACTTCTGGAGATTTTTTTTCATTTTAGTCTTCTTAATTTTTTTTCCTGTAAATTCTTTTAGAGAAATTTATTCAAATAAATCTTAAGTGCTTCGACATATTAGAGATTATTGAGAGACTAAAAGTCTCATTAAGCTTAAAATAAATGAAGGGCTAAAATGTTTAACATTTATAATTTTAAGGTACTATTCAATATTTCTGTAAAGAAATATTATTCAATATTATTTTTTAAATATTAAAATAGGTTAAATGATTAGCTTAAAGAAAAATCAAGTATGACTTTAAATTTTTTTAAGTCTGTTACTAGCATCTGTTATAAAAAGTCTGCTACTAGCAACATTGAACGGGAGAGGTAGGGACCAGTTACTTATTGGGCTAATCTTATTGGCGAGGATTATTGCTTCCTAGATTATTGCTTCCTGAGTCTTCTTATGTTGCTTTCTCCACTCCCTTATATTTTGGAAAGTCCCATCTAAAATGTAAAATAAGAATGTAATGGAGTCTAGGAAATAAAACATGTAGTGCAGGAAGTTTTATTGAGTGTTCGATAGAATGGAATGAAAGTAAATTGATATAAAAATTTTAATTTAAAGTAAAAAAAAAAAAAAAGTATGACCTTCGTCTCATTTTACTGTTGATTTTACTTCTTTTTAGTTTTTTTATTGCAAGCAAACTGGGAGTTAGGGATGGACATGGATGGATTGAATTTTTAAGAATCATATTCATATCTATTTAAATGTATTGGATTTTAAATTTATATCCATATTTTTTAAAAAATAATTTAGATTCAAGATCTAATCCATTTAAATGGATTAGATCTTGGTCATATCCAATTTATATTCACTTAAATTTTATAAGTTTTTTTATACAAATTTTAGTTATTAAATACTAAAAAGTGAAAACTTAGTATCTGTCCATTTAAGAATTATTTTCAACCAACCTTGGTCAAGACTATTTTTTATCAATCTTGGTTAACTTATTGTTGGCCTATCTCAACCAGGGCAATTTCGACAGATATCAGTCCAAGTGTATTTTTAGAATGACATCAACCAGGACTATTTTTTGGCTGACATCAGTCAATGCATTTTAGATCGACATTGGTCAATGATGTTTTTGGTTGATTTTAGGTAGGATTACTTTTTGGTTGAGGTCGACTAGGGTTTTTAATCAATGTTTTTTGACCGACATTGACTAAGGATTTTTCGATCAACATCGATCGTGACTAGTTTTTGACCGACGTTGGTTAAGATTTTTGTGTGGCTAACATCGATAAGGTTTTTTTTTGCCGATGCCAATCGTTGATATTTTTTTACCAACATTCGTTAGGACTATTTTTTCTGTCGACGTTAGCTAGGTGTTTTTGCTAATGCTAGTTAAACTATATTTTTGTTGACAACAACTAGGATTTGTTGGCCAACATTAACCATAACTATTTCTTTTAGTTGGCGTTAGCTAAGGATATTTTTTGTTGACATTAACTAGGTTTTTTGGCCGACGTCAACTAGGTATTTTTGGTCGATGTTGGTTGATGATGTTTTTCAACCGATGTCGGTCAATGTTGTTTTAAGCCGATGTCAACCAAAAAATAGTCTCATCTGATGTCGACCACAAGACTTTAACCGACGTCGAGCAAAAAGTCTACCTAACGTCAATAAAAAATAGTATCGACAAACATCAACAAAAAACCTAATTAACGTCGACCAAAAAATAGTCTCTATTGATGTCGACCAAAAAGATTAGGATGTTATCGGCAAAAAAATAGTCACAATCAATATTGGCTAAAAAAATCTTGTCAACAATAACAAAAAAAGGCTCAACTGATGACGGCTTAAATCATTATTAGTTGACGTCGACCAAAATAATTATAGACGACATCGATCAAAAAATGATTCCTAACAAAGTTGGTCAAAAAAATTTAACCGTCATTGTCCAAAAAATTGTATTAATTTAAAATCAAACAAATATTCAATTAATTAGATTGGATTTAAAATCTAAAAATTGAATTTAAATATGAAATTAATCTATTTAAATAAATTTAAAAATGAATTAAATTGAATTATATATAAATTATTTTATGAATATGAATTTTTTTAATAGTCATACAGGGACTTAATCATTTCCTACCCCTCATTTTTTACTTACTGCGTCTCATTGGAAATTTTAAATATCATGAATCGACGCGACAATATGGCCTTGACTGTCTATTGTACTCGTGCTATTCTTTGGCCCACATTGAAGAAGCTTGAGAGAAACTCACAGTTGATACTTGATGTAGAATCATAAAAGCTTTCCGTAATTTCTTCGTCTTATTGTGAGGTATAGCAGTATGCTGGTGGGGGTAAATATTTGCTTGTTATAGCAGTATGCTGGTGGGGGTAAATATTTGCTTGTTAATGTTTTTTTTAGGAAATTTGCTTGTTAAGTTAGAACTCATATACGTGAATTTTTTAAAAGGTGACTTATGTTAAATTTATTTAATCCATTATCTAATAATTATATATATATATATATATTTTAACTTCATCTACTTAATAAAATATTTTTATTCGATATTAATAAATTTTATACAAAAAATTATTAAAAGAAGTAATTTTATCAAGAGTAACCTATTCCTCTTTTATATTTATAATCAACAAATAGTTATCTATTAGTAGCGTAAAGAAATTTATATTTTTATTAAATTGAAATGTATACTAAATTTATTTACCTTAATAATAAAATTTTAAAAACCATATCTACTACAATTTTTCTATCGAATAATTATGTAAAACGTTTTACATCAACCGTATATAAAAATCAACCTCTTTGTCTCTCCACAGATGGAAAATTTTTGAGAAAGAGGAGAGGGAGAGAGAGAGAGAGAGAAATTGTCGTCGTCATATATCTCTGTGCGTTAAAAAATTCCTCTGGGATTTTGATTCTTCCTAGTGAATCTGAATACAAATAGAAAACACGCTTTTTCGAGGACAAATTAGGAGTTGTTGTAAAAAAAAATAATAATAAAAAAAAAAACAAGTTAGGAATTTGACGAAAAGTGTGCTAATAGATCTAGAAGGTGATTTAAAGTTATTAAAAAATAGATATTGAATTGAAGCAGTTCAAAACTAAGCATCCGCGTACCCTTTGCGTCAAAAGGAGATATTTGTGCCATTAGATCCTTCAATCATGGTTCTGCATGTGCTTTTCAGTTAAAATATATATATATATATATATATATATATATATATATATATATATATTTGATGATGAAGAAGAACGTTATATGATATGCAGTAAAAGAAAAAAAAAAAGTTACATGAATGCATCTATTAAGTCCCTAATTAGTGTATTTAACGATGGTTATAATTGCTTAATAAATGACAAAAATTAACAATTAAGGTACATGAGAAAAATAAATGAGGCCTTTGGAATCATTTTTTATACGATGGTTATTTTCTATTTTTTGTTTAGACAAAAATTAAATGTAATTTTTAAAATATCTTTGTTACTTTTAAATCAAAATTACCTATGCTAATTTTTAATGAAAATCTTTATTACATCAAACTTTATTTTGGATTAAAATATAATATTAAAAAGATCTTAATTATAAGTTTCATATTTTTTTTTACTTCCTCTATCTCAAAATAATAATCATTTTAAATAAATAATAATAAATAAAAGAAAATAATAATTTTATATAATTAATAAGATATTTATAAATTTTATTGTTTATCATTAATATTATAAAAAGTATAAGTAAAAAATAATTAATGTTATAATAAAAATTAAATAATAATTATTTTAGAATAAAATTTTTTCTCTTTTACACTGGTGGAGTATGAGATATCTGACCCCTTAAAATTTAAAAACTAGTAAAAGAAAATGTTGACGCTTACATGATCGACGCATAGCAACGAATTATTTTTCCCCTGAAAACTTATTACTAACCACAAAATGAACTCTTCACGTAAACATAAGTGGCAATTTGATTCCCAAAAGCACAGAAGAAATTATTGTGGATAATAAACACCAACTAGACAGACAGTGACGACGAGAGTAGTGGGACTGGGAGAAACCTAAAAATAAGCTTCATGCTCATGCTCACACAAATTGAAAAAACACGCAAATTTTCACACCAAACATAACGAAAACAACACTAATAAAGTCATAAAACATAACTTACGCGAGATTCTTTCAGCACAACCAGAAATTTTATTTTCGACTTCTAGGTATGTACATTGGTGTCATAATTATTTTCGAGTTCCAAAGTCTGTTCAAATCTTGTATGTGTTATTTTTTATGAAAGGAATTTATTATGTATTAAAAATTCTGAAAAAAAGAAAAAAAAGTTTTATCTCGATTTTCATAATAATTTTAGTTGTTTGATTCGAATTAGATTATCTTTCAAAATATGATCTACAATAAAAAAAAAGAAAATAAATTATGTATATTATCATTCACTTATAAATATATTTTATATTATAAATTTATTAATTTTTAATAATAATTTCTAAAAATTATATCAGATATAACATGATGTTTATTTTACGTCAATCTATATATAATTATTAAACTCAAAAAATAATTATATAGAAAAACATAAAACCCAACTTAAAGTGGTGGTGGAGCAAATCTACATTTACCTTTCTGATGGGCTATCATTTTTGCCCTGACTAAACATAGTACCAAGGAATTAATGACATCATAAATCCCACTAAATAGTGTTAATTTAATTATGTAAATGTAGTAAAAATGATCAGAAAAAAAAAATAGAATATGATAATTGTTGAGAAGGGGGAAGAGAATTGTGTGAAGTGGAGTTGACTAGTAGTATTTATTTGGAGTTGGCGATGACATACCGTTTAGTTTGCAGTTGTTGCTGCTTTCCCCGCAACTGACCTTTTCTTCGATACCTGAATCTGGACGTTACTAAAGCACCCCAAGCCATCCATCCACGCATCAATTTCCCATTCGTTTTAAAAAGCCAACACGGAAAGTACAGAACTACCACATCGTCGCCTTCCTCTAAACGGTGCGTCGTTTTACACCTTCACGTAATTTATCACCATGCTTTTTGTTTCTGTCGTTCTGTTGAGATTCGTGTGTTTCGGGGATTCCTGTGGTTTCTTACTGCCGTAGTCTTTAATTATTAGGGATCGCGGATCCGTGCTTGGGATTCCGTTTGAGGTTGATTTTTGCTCGACTTGTTTTCTTCTGCTTTCAGAGTTTTTGCATTTTCGTGATTTTTGTTCACTTTGGAGCTCAAATCGGCTTTGAATTACTGTGTATTGTTGAAAATAGTAATGGATCTGATGAGATTGTGCTGTTCTGGTTTGATTTTTCGCTTGGTATTGGTTTTTATTAGCTGAATCGTGTCTTTGAGGATGTAGGATTGTGGTTATAGTTATTCATAGCTCACTGTGTAAGTGTGTATTTCGTGAACTTCAATGTTCATGTCGCTGTCCTTGTAACCTTGACTTGGTTTCTTTTTTTATTTTTAGTTCTGTTTTCTGTTTCCTTTTTTTTGGATGTTTTGACCAATAAAACAAGGGGCTTCTCATAAGAAACTCAGAATCAATTGTTTTTAACTTTGTATTATTTATGTATATCTGTGTGTGTGTGTGTGTGTGTGTGTGTGTGTATAGAAGATCCCTCTGCTGCTGATGTCAACTTTCTGGACGGAGATGTCAATGAAGGGTCGATAAGACTTCTCATATTTCATGTTGTTTTCCTTTGTTTATAACTCTCCTTGTAATTCAGCATAAAGTCCTACTATTTACCCCTCATCCCCTCCAAAGACAAGTCCATTTTTTTGTTTTATTTTCCCCTCTGTGAAATGTGGAGCAGGATGAGAATTTTACTCTATTAATAGTAATATGTGTTTCTTCTGATGAATTGTTTTTCTGTACAGATAAATTTTTGGGATTCTGAAACTAGTGATACGTTTTCTTGCATGAAGGCAGCGTAGTGAGGAATTCAGTTTGTGTATTGGAAGCTCTAGTTCAATATGTCTTCTGTAAGTAAGGGTGATAGGAAGGCTTCCATTGATGCAGCATCATGGTTGTTCAATGTGGTCACGTCTGTGGGAATAATTCTTGTCAATAAGGCACTGATGGCTACGTATGGTTTTAGTTTTGGTATGGCCTCATCATGACTTTTCCCATTTCCTCTCCTGAATCTTTGATCTGTCATGCCTATGATTTAAAAGATGTCATGCTTCTTTCCTATGTGTTGTTTGGATAAACTACCAATCTTGTGCATTCCTTTTTGATGTAATACATGTACGTATGTGTGTTTGTGTATGTGAAGGAGTAAAGAAGGAGAAAGCTTTTTTGGTACAATAGACTTGCATGTTTTGAGTGTAATTTCACCTTGATATTATCTGTTAGCGTCATTCAGATTGTACAACTTTAGTGTCTTGGATTATGTCATTGAAGATGTGGATCGATTGTGCTGACTATAAAAAAGACCTAATAATAGACTGGATATATGATGTAGCATGTAACTGAACTAGAAAAGATCCTATAGGGTGGGCATTTGACCTGGGGGTTGGTGAGAAACTATAATATAGAGACTTTGAATAGTTTATTCCTGAGTTTAATTTCATTCTCTTAATATAAATGATGCTAATACTTTATGTTGATGTGTTGATTGTGTCTGGCTTTTATTGATGGTGTACAGTATAAAATTTTCCTAGGATTTGAAAGAAGCATCCATATGTCTTGGTGGTAGTTGAATAGGGGACAAATTAGCATCACTGATGTTGTAAGATACTATTTTGTTCAGTAAAAGAGTGGTAGAGAGAAAATCTGAGCAAAAGGTATGCATTCAGATGACAAGCTGAGGTCGTACAGTATGCAAACATTTTCTATTAGTGATGTTAAATCCAAAAATATGAGCAAAATCTGCAAAAACATTTTCTCATCCAAAAAGTTTTGTTGATATGTTCAAGATAGGCACTCAAAGTTCTCACTAGGAAAGTTTTTGAAAACAACCTTTTCATTTGCATGTTTTTTGGTTGAACAGAAGTATTACCATTCATAGATCCCACAACTAAAATAGCAAAGTACTGAGAATAGCATCGGATGATAGATTAAAAATCTCTTCTATAACTAGACTCTAGTCAAACAAAGGATTTTTTGGTTTATGATTTCTTTATATGTAACTTGTAAGGCTATAGATGATTGCTTCTGAACTTCTGGGCCACTCCTGAATCCTGACATTCTATATCATATAATGCTATTATGCAGCTACAACTTTAACCGGTCTGCATTTTGCCACGACAACCTTGTTGACACTCATTCTTAAATCGCTGGGATATATCCAGACCTCTCATCTTCCTGTATCTGATATAATCAAATTTGTCTTATTTGCTAATTTCTCCATTGTTGGGATGAATGTGAGTTTAATGTGGAACTCTGTTGGTTTCTATCAGGTAACTTTAAGGCTTTTAGTAGCCTATAACATTTTGAACCCTCTTTATAATAAACTAAAGATAAATATTTATAATAATTCTTCCTTGAAATTAAATTGTCAGATTGCTAAGCTGAGCATGATTCCAGTATCTTGCTTCCTGGAGGTTGTCTTGGACAATGTACGATATTCAAGGGACACAAAGCTTAGTATTGTTTTGGTTTTGCTCGGTGTTGCTGTCTGTACGGTCACTGATGTCAGTGTCAATGCAAAGGGTTTCATAGCTGCTGTAATAGCAGTTTGGAGCACGGCCCTGCAACAGTATGTAAGTAACATACACTAACATCAAATCCTGGATCTTTAGTTGGGAGATAGAAACCAATCAATTTGAGTTCCCTGTCACAAATGCAGTTCCAGATTTAAATGTTCACTTCGTGGTTCATGATGCTTGTTAGCAACATTCGTGTACATAGCAATCAATTAGCTTCATTATAGAACTAAAAATGACAGATTAGGAAGCCTGCAACGATTTTTCTTTGTTTATCTGTATTTTTATCACAAGCAGTATTCTCAGGTGCTTTTCTTCTAGAACAGACTTCAATAAGTTTAGTTCACGATAGTTCTAACTATTCCTGCCTTATTTTGGTTTCATTACCTAAGTCTTGTTGGGTTGATATTTAACATAACGTTTTTTGCAGTACGTGCATTTTCTTCAGAGGAAGTATTCTATTGGGTCATTTAACTTGTTGGGTCACACTGCACCAGCACAGGCAGCAAGTTTACTTCTAGTAGGCCCCTTTATGGACTACTGGTTGACGGGCAAACGAGTTGATGCCTATGGCTATGGTTTGACATCCACAGTAAGTTTCTCTATTTCTTTTCTAGTTTTTTATAAAATGTTTTGTTGTGAGGAGGGAGAGAAGAAGAAAAAACTTGTGAAATTTTGTTTATATATCAGGTTTAGGCTGCCTTATTTTTTTGGTGGGAAGTTTAAAGTAATTTGCAACCATATGGACTAATGTTAGTGTATCAGTGTATCTGTTGCATGGTGAATTCCTATTCCTATTTGTTATAGTAGTTAATATTCTGCACATTGATTATCATGGAACTGGGTGCCAAATTTCCTACTGCCTAAATTCAGTGTCAGGTTGCTTAGTGAAATTGAGAAAGAATCCTTTGGTTGACTAAGATTAAGGTTATGTTTGACCCAACTTTTTTTGTTTTACTTAAAAACTACTTTTAAAGCTAAAAATAAGAACTTAAAGAAAAGTAGTTGTTTGTCAAATTACATTTTTTTAGCTTAAAAGCTCCTTTGAAGCCAAAAGTTATTTGGTAATTTTTTTAAAAACTTTAGTTTTATTTAAAACTAGTTATATCATCCAATGAAAAAAAATATTTATAAAATAATAGCGTAAAATTAATTTAATTTACATCAAATTATTTTTTTGATACTAAAAAAAATTAAAAGTATAAATATTTAAAAACTTTTAATTTTTAAAAATGTCAAAAAATTACTTTAATTATTGTAATAGTTAGAATGTAACATTCTTGGTTATTGACTTCTCGGCGGTTCACACACTACGACACTTCACACAGTGACACTTCACTCAACTCTTCGTCGGCCAGAACCCTACACCGATCATAACCCTTCATAGATAGCCCTTTCCGAGACTTCGACAATTTGTTTCGGTTGTTTTCAGGATCAATGACTATCCCCAAAAATCAAGACGAGACTTTTCAGCGTGCTTTGTCCTCACTCACATACTTTTCAGGAAACTTTCCAGAAAGTCACCAATCCCATAATTTCTCCAAGTCAAGCACGCTTAACTATGAAATTCTTAAGCGATGAATTATCGAAAAATAGATGTATCTTATTAGTATAGGTAGTATGATTTGATCAGGGTGTTACATAGCTACTCCAAGGAGGTTTTTTCTAAGATGTATACTATAATATAAGCTCCTTATAATTTTAAGAAGTTTTATATAAATACTTTTTGGCTCGGCATCTCCTTTTAAGGAGAAAAAAAAGTTAAAAATAACCCTGGCCTAACCCTTCCTAAGCCTTAACTAATTTATAGTGTTTTTCAACCATCTCTTTTTGAATTTATAAATCCTGTAAGCCTTGCTTGCAGCTATAAGTTCTAGAAGGTTTTTTCCATTAAGAGTTTTTCAAAACTCCAGATTTACTGTTTAGGGTCAGTAAATAGCATTTCAAGATCAAAGTGTCATAACAATCAAAATAACTTCCATTAATGCACATCATTTTTCTTTTTTGAGTGAAACTACCTTTTCAGTCTCTTTTGAAGAGGTGGAATTTCATTCTTAACAAATGAATTCTTCTTTATCGTTCCCTTTGTTTCTAATTTTGTCTTTCAAAATGTTTAGAGTAGAAAAGAAAGTAATCCTAAAAAGTGACACATAATTATTTTTTATTTTGTGCAAAATGTTTAAATTCATTTAGATACTGAATGTTTGGTTCTTTGTATTCTTAGTGTGACCAATCTAGTTTAAAATATGAACATGTTATGAGCAATTCTCTTTAAGAAAGATCTATCAGATTTCTTTATCATGTACAGTCTAGAGAAGAAACTATCTATTTGAATCATTACTTTTTTTAAGTTTCCTGTTAATGTTCAAGATTTTAATTATATTTATATAATCTTGTTTCTGTAGACCACTCATGTCCCATTTATGGCTTATTGGAGTTTTTTCTTCATCCACCCTGATTTGTCAGTGGTGCTTCTACAATAATTTCTATGGTCTATGAAAATGTTTCTTGTGACTAATGCTAAATATGACTATTATCGTGCCTATCCATATGGTACCTGTAAAAGGCATGAAAAACTCACCAACATCCATGTCAATTTGTTTTTATCTCTATACTGGTGGCATCCATTTACCTGTAAAAGGCATGAAAAGCTCACTACATCCATTTAAATTTGCTTGTATCACTATACTGGTAGGCAGCAGCATGCATATATCTCTTCTTTTTTTTTTTTCTCCATAAAAGCAGTGTATTCTTGACAATCGGTACTCGTCAATAACTTGTTGCTCACTATACACAGATTTTGTGAGGGTTCCCATCCTTGGTCTTCCTTAGAACCAAATGTACTATTTGTCATTTTGTTTTTTGGTGGATTTGGATCCTATTCCTTTATCTTAGGAAAATACTGTCATTTTTAAGAACATTTATTCTGTAGAGGGACCAACTGTTTCCTGTGCATGGACTCTGCACGTTTTGTTTGTCTTTCTCTCTTGAAAATGGCACTGTCATTTTCCTGAGAAAAAGGAAAGAATCCAAATATGTATACACTTTATGTCAACTTTATAAATACTGTATAGTTTACCTTTACTCAAGAAAACAATAATGAATACTGTGACTACTGGAATACTATTATTAAACTGAGCTGCTCCTGCTGTCTGCAGTTGTTCATCATTCTGTCTTGCACTATCGCAGTAGGGACAAACCTCAGCCAGTTCATCTGCATTGGTAGGTTCACGGCTGTAACGTTCCAAGTCCTTGGTCACATGAAGACTATTCTGGTCCTGATCTTAGGATTCATTTTCTTTGGAAAAGAGGGTCTCAATCTACATGTTGTTCTAGGC
>PYAF01000301.1:3135806-3152388 GCA_007407185.1 Glycine tomentella
CTGCTGTCTGCAGTTGTTCATCATTCTGTCTTGCACTATCGCAGTAGGGACAAACCTCAGCCAGTTCATCTGCATTGGTAGGTTCACGGCTGTAACGTTCCAAGTCCTTGGTCACATGAAGACTATTCTGGTCCTGATCTTAGGATTCATTTTCTTTGGAAAAGAGGGTCTCAATCTACATGTTGTTCTAGGCATGATCTCGCAATAGCTGGAATGGTATGGTATGGCAATGCTTCTTCTAAGCCAGGGGGGAAAGAGCGTCGTAGCTTTTCCCTCCCCAAAACACAAGATTATAGTTCACTACCTGTGTCCTCTGAACCAGATACGAAGGAATAGAAAATAATAGAGATTCATTAGAGAGAAAGTGGTGAAACTTCTGGTGAACTGCATGGAAAAATCAGGTGCCCATTAGGCGAGCTGATTCATTTTCTTCACACCAGGAGTGAATTCCCAATTATTTATAGATCATAGTCATATCTTTTCTTATGTGTTAATGAATTGTTTGGGAGAGAAATGACAGGAAACAGCGTTGTTAAGGGATGGAAAAATCTACGTTATGTTCCATTTTTTTATGACAGAAAATGTTACTGTTACTTTTATAGTAAAAGTTTAATTCCATTTTTCCCATCAGGGTTGGTTCCGATGTTAACCATGACAACTACTAGCATGTTTGGATTACCTAGTTTTGATATCTTTTACTCTGGACGTACTTTTGAAAGTGCTACAATGGTAACACAGACATGCTATAATCGTAGTGTGATTCACTTCGGCTCCACCTTAGAAACGATAGAACCTTCCGTAAATTAATATATATCAATTTTGTTTTCAAATAGATTGCTGTGCTAAAACAAGCAAGCAAACCCTCAACAAAGAAACCAGACATACAGGAATAAACAGGGAGTAAAAAGTAGATATTGCCTTGACCACTCGGGCCATGGGCATCCACAAGAAATGGACCAAGTTGCAACCTATGGATTATTAGTGGGACTAATTACCTTGAAATCCAATCTTTAGTTTTTATTGTGACGAATTTAATTTACAAAATGATGATAAGGTCCTCCTGTAATGTTTAATATGCTCTCCAGATAAAGTAAAAAAATATTACTATATGTTATGATGAATAAAAATATATTGGGCACTGATTTGTCTGTAGGAAAAAAACAACAAAGCTTGAAGTAAGTTGTAGTACCAGAGATTGGCAGAGCTAAATAAAAGAGCATAGTAAATGCCTAACGTTATGTTAGGTGGGTTTCGCAGTAACGTAATCCTGAATAATTGAAGTTGCTTTCTGGAAGGTTTTTGTAGGATTCACTTGCCATGGTCCCAACAACAGCTAGATCTGCATATTTTACACAGCACTTTTGAGACAATGGGAAAGCAGGGCCTGTAATAAAAGCCTGATTTTCTGAGACATGGGGAATGATGCATTCATGCAAAACAGTAAAAATTAGGTTAAAATTTGACATTTAAGGCGTCACGTACCAGCACTTCTGTAGCAGCAGCAGGTCAGCACCTGGTTCTGCCCCAACCCAAGCTAAAAAAATATTTCGATTTTTTCCCCTTTTACTATTTCATTTTAACATAATTTATAATGTAAATTGCACGGTTTGCTACTTGCTAGTTTCAGATATTCCCCAGAGTGCATTGTTTTTATTTTAGAATACATTTTCGGCAAAAAGTAATTTTTGTTACTTTACTAATTCATTCTCAATGCTTAACTTATTTTTAAAAAACCTAATCTAAAAAAAAGTTTCCGCAATTTTGTAAACCTAATCTTTTTTCAGAAGAGTTTTCAACTAGTTACTCATGCACATTTTATAAAAAAAAAAAAAAAAAATCAGTTCTTGGAATTTGGGTATATTGACTTTTGTATTCTTTATTACTATCAAAGATATCCGGTGATGGAGAAATTTGTTGGTTGCCGAGGACAATAGGGAGGAATCAAAGGGGTGAATTCGTTATAGTCGCAGAATGAGATCACCAATGAGAAAGCCGATGCTTGCTGGGCTTATTATGTTTGTTGTTGAGATCCTGCTGACTGAATGAGAATTGCCACTATCACTATGTTCCTTCTACGATGTCAATATCGAAAAAGAGACATTTTTTTAATGTATTATGTTCCAAACTGTTTTGATGGTATATATATATATATATATATATATATATATATATATGTTTGTTTATTTTTGTAATGACCGTTTAAAAAGATATATTTTAGATTATTTTTATTAAGTTAAATATGTTTTTAGCCTTTGTAAATATGACAATGGTCAAAAATAATTTCTTCTTTGTCTCATTTATGGAAATGTATTCCTTGCCCTTAAAAAAAATGTATATTTTTTTTGTCATTTATTTTTAAAAATAAAGACTATATATAATATGTCTTTGTAAATAAGAGATCAAATAGTAGAGATGACAAAATTGTTTGAGTCCAATGGATCAATTTGTCTAGCCCAGTTAAGAATTTAAAATGAGTTTTATATATTATTCTACAATTTTATATTTTGAGCTTAATGATTATACTTGTCAATGTGAAAAATTTACAATTTAAACTAATCAGAAATCATCTTAGTATGACTTAACTAAGATAGTTATTGTAAAAATCAATAAATTTATCATACATACAAATTTGTGATTAAAAGATGATATAAAATTATTTTAGATTGTGAGTGCATAATTTATTTTCTCTTATATTTATATATATTTAATTTTGTATCAAGATAATAATTCATTATTTTTTACTTTTGAAACAATAAATTTACAAAAAAATGATATATTACCACAATACTTTTTATCACAATAATTCAATCTTTTTTATCACAATAAAATTTATATCACGAAAAATATTAAAATAGCAATTTTAGTTCAACAACATTTTAATGCAATAAGAAATTTATGAGAAATATGTAAAGTTATATAATTAAAATAAAATTTAACTTTCATTATCCTCGCATTCATGATGCTCACAAATGGGCTCCATCAAACATGCTTCAAGTAGACGATGAATTTGCTTTTGATGGATAGGTTTAACCTTTGAGGGTATCTTGTAAAATCAAGATAAGGACCATCATGTATGTGCGTTTATCTTCGACTGTTATGCTATATTGTTATTCAATATGATGCATGCATATCTTATATTATTTGCTTAATTATATTCACATGTCAAGTAAGCATCATAGTCAAGTATAATCGCGAATCGAGATTGAAGTACTCCAAGTGTCTACTTTACATCTTTTCTGATTGGTTCTTGTTATTGTATGAATAATTTTCTCTTTTCTCCTTAAGATATTGAGATAGTAGTGACAAATTGAAAGTGGCTCATTCAAGAAGGGAAAAAAATCATATGTTAGATAGTACCCCATTTATATTAATTTTCGTTAATTGTATGTTACACAAGGTGAGTTTGTCCTTCTATAACATTGTAAACATATTGAATTGATTTGACATGTTAATTTTATTATATCAACCCACATTACCAAAAATTCATGCAAATCCTAAGTCTTGTGATGCAATTGCTTCAAGCATGGTTATGGGTTTAGTATGATCACCTTGAGAAAATTAATCTTTATGAATTATAAGACAGTTTTTCCATTCCAAGTACATACATTCAATAGAGCCTAAGATTCTAGGAAAATTGCATGCCGCATTTGTAGTAGGCATTCATTATCAATGTTTTGACATTTCCATCCTTTTTAGCATAAACCTTGTCGTCATTTCCACCTACCTATTCACCCTCAAAAACCTTTAGTTTAGACTACTCAAAAAACCAAGGCCCAAAATAACCAAAAAAATAAAATGTTCTTGGGCGGGTTTAGGCGATTGATCACATAAAGAAGATGTAAAAATCAAGTTAATTTTACATGAGTGCAGTTTTGATTTTTTTTTCCCCACTAAAACTTGAGCATACATAGTTGAAACATTTATCAAAAACCAAACTTCTTTCTTAAGTATAAATATAGAGATGTCGCTTACTGTGATGTGATAATGCTCATAGACATCACTGACAAACATGAATTAATGTGACAATATCGAACTTTTTAAATTTGAAATTGGGTTGATTTGTTCACTCAATCAGTTCGCCAAATACTAACATAATATAATATGAAATGTTTTAAAGAAAAATGCTATATGAAATTTTACAAGAAACTTATGACACAACATTGAACTCCAATGAGTGTAGTAAAATGTTATATGAAGTTTGAAATTAGAAGTTTGTAACTCCATTGTTTTACACTTTACATGTTTTTTCTCCTTCACACCTGTATAGCTTCACTTCATCTCCCCATCCTTCACACCGATAATTCATGTTCCATCCTTCTTAAACTTTCTTTCTCCTTAACATTGTTGTTGATTTTATGTTTCGTATTTTCTTGTTGAAATCACTCACAATCTATATTTATCTTTAAGGAAGTGATAACAACAAGCACAACAACGAGCTTGATGGTGTGGGTAGACCCAAAATAACTCACTCGTCTCCACTCAAACTCGATTTAAATTGAACTTGACAAAATTTGAAATTACACCAGACAGTGATGGGCAATATATAATAGTGGTTGGTTTTCAACAAATCAAACATTTTGAACCCGAACCTTGTCGTACTCGACCATTGCCCAACCCTACCTCTGATATCTCTCCCTCAAATCTATCAACCTCACGGATCCTATCACCATCCCCTTCTCCCATTCTAAGTGCACATCCTCATTGACCATCATAGATCTATCCCAAAACACCCTTTAATTCATTTACCTCTCTAACAACCTCCTTAAATTTGATTCCCTACACTAAAGGCCCAACCTCTATGTCTTGTACTTCTCTTACAACTAGATTTCAAGTCCAAACGTCTTCTCATGGCTCCTCAACCCCGACCTCAAACACCTCTCTGTCAAAGGAAACAAAAATCGTAGGCAAAACCAGTTTCTCTAATTCCACCACTTTGTAGTATCTAGGCTTTTCCTCCAACAATTTCTTTGTTGTCATTCCTTCCTCTAGTGAGTGTTCTTCCCTTAAAGAAAAGTCCAAGTACCGCAATGTGGTGGAATGGAGAAATCAATTTTGCAAGTGATTTTGTTTCATTTGAGAGTGAGGTGTTGGAGGTTGAGGTTGAGGAGCCACGAGAGGACACCGAAACCTAAAATCTTGTTGTAAGAAAGGTATCCAGTGCAAAGGTTAAGCCTTCAACAAAGGAATCAAATTTGAGGAGGTTGTTAGAGAGGTTGAGGGTTTAAAGGCCTTAGCAGGAAGCTAGAAACAACATGTTAGAGGGGCATTTGGGGATAGATCTAAGGAGGTTAATGAATATACACACTTGGAATAGGTGAAGGGAAAGGTTGTAGGATTGGAGCAGTTGGCTTATTTGAGGGGGAAGGATCCAAGGTAGTTAAGGGTATGGGAATAGGTAAGTGTTGACGACAATGAGGATTGTGTTGAAAGGGATGAAAATGAAGTCTACGAAAGATAGGTGGGTCATTGCAAGTTATACTCTCATATAAAGGGAAAACAGTTTCTAACTCTAACATCATTAAAAGATTTACATTTATTTCACTTGAAAAAGGATCAATAAAAGTTCAAATACATATCCTATTTTACTCCCTTCAATTAACCTTTAGAATTCTTATGATTCAAATATTGGCAAATATGGCTTATTATGGAGTAGAAATCTTGTAGGTCATAGCTACTACTAAATACCAAATGTTGATGGAGTAGAAATCTTGTGTGTGTGAGAGAAAAGAGAGAGAAGTAGAAATGTGGGGTGTGTGCGTGAGCACTAATTTTAGTGGAGTCTTCATTATCAATCATGTATTTTTTCATCCACAAGGCTTTAAATTAAGACGTTGCTTAAAGAGGTCAAGTCTAGATCCACTCGGACTAACGACTTGTTGGTAACTATGTATTAATTTAGTTTTTTATTTATTTTGGAGGATAAAATTAATCATGAAGCATAGATACATCATTATATACAAATAAGAACCAAAATCCAAATCAACATATTTATCAAATTTTACTGTCAATTTTGTTGGATTTTATTGTATTATATATTCTATATTTGAATTGCCACCAAGCATGTGTAGGCTTGTCAAAATGGAGCAACCTGGCCTGCACGAGTTGACCCACCATGGGTTGATAGATAAACAGGTTGTGCCAACCCGACTTACCTTGAAGTGCGGTCACAAAATTACAAGCTCAACCCGGCCCACCACTAATTGGTGGGTTAGATGGGTTGGCTTACCAAATTGACAAAAAATACTTTAAAATATAAAATGTTTTGTCTTCCTTTTTTTTTTAAAAAAAAAAGTGGCATTTTTTCCAAAAAAAAAAAATCAAATGATTGAAATACAAATACAACTAATAGGAAAAATGACAAATATTTCAAGTTAAATAACCATTCAAGCATCTAAATTTAATATTATCATTAAAGTAACAATTCAAATGTATCAAATACATAAATATCATTCAAAAGTCTTAACAAATCATTGTCTTAAAATAAAATTCAATCATTCAAACATTAGTCATAATTCAACAACATTAAAGTCTTAAAGTTAAAAATACCAAATTGTCAAACCAACATACATAATTAAGATTACTAATTACTAAATAATTAGAACATTTAATTCTAAATTCCATCTTCCAAATTTCAAAATGCCAAAATGTTTACATGTTTTTAAGTAAATAACAATATTATATTTTTAGTGGGTAGGGTGGGTCAACCTGACTCGAACTTGTCTGACCTGCGAGTTAAGTGAGTCGGGTTGAATTTATGCAATTAGTGTGACATATTCTTGCTTTTTTGAGTCTAGTTTGAACCCATAGTAAGTTGGGTTAGCTCATCGAATTCGGACTCACTTTGACAGACCTAAGCATATAGATTAATTGGCTTAAGATTATTTCAACTTAATCTCGAATTTTTTGTTTGAGTTCTATCTATGCAGTATAATTATGTTAAATACTTTGAGGAAAAATTTTAATTGTTCAGAATCGTCCTACATGACTTACCAAAAAATATACCGGAATTAAATAGAATGGACGGTTATAAATTTCAATATAACAAAGGTGGCATGTTTTTTTTTTACTTTTTTTAATTCACTTAAAAGTTAAATTTAATTCAATTTTGTAAAAGTATATGAACTTTTTTTTAGTTATATAACGTTAGGGTAGGAAGAGTTAATGATGATAAAGAAAAATTTCCGAGAAATCTGCCCAAAAATGCCAAAATTTAGGTTCTAATACAGCTGCTATTAGGTCCCACTTTATTGAATTTAGCTGTGCAAGAGAGACCAAGCCATCCTGGCCTAACAATTCGGTGGGAAATGGAAATTATTAGATGATCTTATAATTGTACACTTGCTATTTGTGTGTGTATCTATTTCTACACTATCAAGTTTCAGCTTTATGAAGTAGAATTTTTTTTTTTACACGTGATAAAAATTGCATTAAATAACTTTGCTAGAATGATATGCTAATTCGAGCCAACACCGTCAAAAAGTTCAAATTTCCAAAATTAATACTATCAAACACACTTAATTACTTTTGCCATAACCATCTATGTTGCAAATGATTTTTCTATTAGCCCTTCCCTATCTTCAACGCCTATGCGGGGGACACAAAGCATTTGGTCAGCTTCAAAACCCATTAGGAAAAACAAAAATAATAAAAGACTCAAAAGATTTCTAATCACGCATCACAAATGCTAATTCGAGTGCTATTAGCTAGGTAAGGTAACCAAAATTAAGTGAATAACCATCCTCTCTCTCTGGCATTTACGTTGTTCATTACGAAAATAATTGGGTAGGGTCGCTCTCAAAAGGTCATGGCTCTCGTGTGGCATTGATTTTCATTCTCATTTCTCTTTTGTACTTGTTATTATTTGATGCAAAGAAAGACCAAAAAGACGGCGAGACCTACTTTTTTTTTTTTTTTTCTGTTCCTCCAAAATCTCTCTCTCTAGGAACTAGATGATAACAATAATCATAGAACTTTCATTACATTACATTAACAAATAACATCCCTTTTATTTGTTTAACTTTAAAGATTTAGACATTGACCTAATGCACACGTCCTTAAGGCTTAATCGTAATAATCCCTAACCCCACCCACCACCCCCTTTCCTTCCTTCAATGTTCTTCTCATCTCACACCTCTTACTACTTCTTTTCTTTTTTTCTTCTAATAACACGAGGTACTTGGACCCACCCTAGTCCTTTCATGTAGGACCCTCCAACTCTTCAATTATTTTATGCGCGTGCTTGTGCACGTGTGATGTCCTCTCTATCCCTATCTCGCATTCATAATTGATCCTTCTCTTCCCTCGTTTAATTTCCTCGCATACCACAATTAATTAACATCATCAAACACAATTATATGCATAGAATATGTTTTGTCATTAATTTCACCGTGAAAGGAAAAAAAATAAGGGTTCGTGTGAATGAATGGCAATGTTGGCCAACGTGTCGGTAACCATGCAGTCAAAGCTACCCATATGGTGGATAGAAATATTTCTGTTATTTGGCCACGTAATCATACTGGACAGCAGCACGTGTTGATCGCAGCTTGAGGTCCCTCCACATCATAATCATCATCATCATCATCAAAAAAATTCTCTTTTTATTAATTTTTTAAAAATAATTTTTATTTTGACTTTTTTTCCCTTCTTCTTTCTTTCATAGAACTACCCAAGCCTTTTCCCCCCAATTTTCAGTGCCCATTTATTCATGCTTAGGAGAGACCCATCAATTTGGGCCCCACTTACTTGTTTGGATGGACCCTTTAGATTACAAGAGATTGAGTAAAAAATTTGCTTCTTGTTTCAACCACCGTTCATTTTGCTGAGAGAAGAAAGAGAGAGGCCCAAAACGGTGTGGTGACAGACACGTCACCCTCATTTAACTACATTCTATATTTAGTTTCAACATAGTATAAAAATACAGTATATTCAAAAAAAAAATCATTAACTCCCCAAAAAGTATTAAACTCTTATTCTTTTTAGATTTTTCTACGGAACTTTTTGAATATCTTGAAAAGAACATTTAAGAAGACAACAGAAAAAGTATTTTTATCTCAAGAACATTTAAGTAGATAACATAAAAAAGAAATTTTATTCAAGAGCATTTAACAAAACAATAAAAAAAATCATCTATATAGAAAATTTAGATCCTCAGGTTTTCTTCCATTCGTAATCAAACTGACAGACACATCACCCTCATTTAACAACAAACTTTTTATTTGTCAAAAAACCAACAAACTTTTTAGTTACTTGCTTACGCTTCAATACATTAAATTATACTACTTTAACACCCCCCCGAAAGTATACTATTTTTATATTTTCGACTTTTTTCTATTCAGAATAAGATTTTTCTATTTTCATTTCATTTAGTAAAACTAACTGACATAATAAATTGGAAACAATACAAAAAAGATTCAGTTTTCCGGCGAGAAATTCAGGCATTCAGCTTATCGCAACCATTAAATATAGATGAAATTACTCATAATTTATCTTGATAATTTTAATTCAAAATACCAAAATTAATTTGTAGGTTTAAATTAAGAAATGCGTGAATGCAGAGACTCAATTTCTTTTTTTATGGAATTTGAACTAAATAACCTAATGTATACTGATTGTAGTAATTTAATTGTTTTTTTACAATATTTATGAGTAAATTATTATGTTTATGATAACAATGAATAATAAAAGAAATATACATCTTTTCATTTTGAGAAAAAAATGACTTGATTGTAAGATAAAATGGCTTAACTGTAGATGACAGAAAAAACAAATTGGCTTTCTTAGAAACTACTGATAGCAAAATATAATTTTGTAATTTAAAAAAAAAACTGATAAACTAAAATTCAAAATTGGTGATACTTTAGAGACTTGAAGATATAAATTAAGACTAACTTTTACAAATAGTAAAGATAAAAATGTGAAATAAAATTAGTAATGTTATATTATAAAGAAATAAAAAATATTGCTAATATATAAGTTATATTACAGTTATTGTAAAATAAATACAATACAGTATCTTATCTTATTAGTGAAAAACAAATAAACCCCTTACTGGTACTATTCAACTTAGACGAGTGTCACATGGCAGGAAGTGTGTATGTGGATTTTCATGGTCAACAGATGAAATCATGTGTTGGCAGAATAAAAAGGTAAGACAGAAATGTGAGAAGTTAGACGGGTGAGGATAGTAAAACCAGGCGAGTATGCTGGATTGCTGTTACGGGGAACAACTTCCAAAATGCCACAATTTGAAAAATAAATTGTCAAAGTGCCACCCCGCAAAAGAAAATTGACAAACTGCCACGCTGTAAATTTCGTCATGCATTCCTGCGAAGTTCATTGGCTGAGTTGGCAATCAACCAATGACCAACGTAATTCGCTACATGCAATAGCGAAATAGGTCTTACGACAATGCCTGTATGTATGAAGTTCGCTAGGGTTCATAGTTAAGTAGGAGTGAAATTCGCTTGCAGCCCTAGCTGATTATGTACAGTTTCAAAAAGTGATATAAATGATTATGAAGTTCGCTGCACATCTTAGCTAGTTATTTGAAAATTAAATTCACACTAAAACCCGTTTGACTTGACCTTACCCAAAGTCTCGTTGAAAACTAAATTCTGTAATTTAAGATTTTGAGTGGCTATTTTGTAGAATATAATTATAATTATTTTACGTATCCCACTCTGTTGAGTCTCATTACCCACATGCCGATCATTTCTACCAGACCTGCGATGATCATCTTTGGCAAGCAATTATATTGTGAGGAGGAAAAAATCAATTTCTTTTTAAGACAAAATTAATTATATTTATGTAAATAATTAATCTCATGCATGTGATCCATATTAATCGTAATAATAATTTTATACAATCATTTTTTATTATCACTTTGTGCATCTCCAAAGTGAGTACTTATATGAGTAGTTTAAAGTTAAATAATGTTATTTATCAAATTTTTATTGGAGTTGATGATTTGATAATATGTTACTTAAGTAAGTTATTTATATAAGTAATTGTTATTTAATTAATTATTATAAAGAAAGAATAATTTTTAAATTTAAAATTTAATATAACTCAAGTTAATTCCTTCATTTAATAACATTAGCATTAAAATATTTTTTGTGTGAAATTCTTAAATATATGCATTGTAGGGTTCAATAATTTAACCTTGCATGTAGGTGAATATCCGTCGGATGTACAAAATCCAATGATACTTTAATTAGCTTTTTTTAAGAAATGATACACATATATATTTCTAATATTTTTTATTTCTCTTTATTTATCAGTTTGTGTCACATCATTAGAATCTAAAAATATTTGATGAACATTAAAGAATCTATTCAATACCACCTAGATAAAGAAAAAAAATATAAAATTTACAATGTAATAAGAAAAAAAATTATATTAATAGAATTTTTAAAATAAATGATAATTCACTTATATTATTCTATTATAAATCCTATCATATTTATGTTTTTGTTTCTCTTTTTCTTTAAGACATAGGAACGTTCACTTAACATTTTTTTTCATCCACCCTGTTGTACTTTTTCCCTTTTCCTCTACATTTATTAGGCTAGGACAGCTGGAGGAGTGACCTCTGCCTTTATGTGGTGTTTATAAAAAGCAAACTCCAACTGAACGTACACCAACTGAACGTACAATTTAAAGTAAATACCTTACCTATTTCGCTGTCTGACACAACGAAATAGGAATGCGCGACCACTCTCAGCAATATATTTCGCCGCCATCCCCAGCAATTTCAGACAATGTCAGGGGCACTCCATGCAACCAATACGGCTATGCCAAGTCAGCCATGTAATTCGCTGCTTCAAGCTGCGAAATATGTCCCGTGGCATTTCGACAATTTATTTTGTCTAACTGACACTTTGATTATATTTTGTGTTGACTGTGGCGGTTTGACAAAAGTTTCCTGTTATGGAAGCGACGACAGAGTGGAGAAAGTTTTGAAACCGAAGTGAACACGATAAATTTTGTTGTCGTTAGCAGATATTCACTTTTTTTTTTTTCCTTTTTCATTTGAGGAGAGATGATGATGTCCAACTCCAAGTAAATGTAAAAACTAAAAACTAATTACTTTGCTTTCTTTTTTTCTTCAGTAATTGCTGTATTCCATCCCACGTTTTCGTTAACCCTTCATTTTTGTTGATAAACTCATCACCAATTCATTTATTAGTGAAATTCAAACGGATAACATCATTTAATTTGGATTAAATAAGTGAACGTGTTACTTATAATTATTGCTAGCAAAATTAAATTTTCAAAATATTACCCCCGGGAAACACACACTGTTTACTTCATTATTTTGTAGTATGTTTATTTTCTAAAGCACGCTTTTCATTATCATTTAACTTTTATCTATTAATTAAAACAAAATATAATTAATAATTTAATATATAATTTATTTTAAAATATAAAAATGTGAGATGATTATTTTGCAGATTTTTCTAAACTCAATAAAATCTAGCAGGGATGAGATTCTTTTTTTTTTTAAATGTCTCTCTTCCACTCGACCTCAAGCTTTGGATTGTTTTTTGTGGAGATAGGGGAATGGAAAGAAAACCTGGCCCTTAACATCTACAAAATAATGTTGATCTTTTAAAAATGTAATAAGATAAAAATAAATTAACTCATATAATACTCATTCATAATCCATGATTTATAGCTTTTATATTGTTTTGATCAAATGTATCATTTCATTCCTTATTACATTTATGAGACTAATAAAGTAGCTTGTATAAAGTACATTTAGACTTGTGAAAGTATTTTATATCTTTTTTATAACTCTTTAACTTGGCTTCATAAATCTCACCAACTATTGTGATAAAACTCATCAAAATAAATATTAATTTATTAAATAAATTATACTCGTACTCTTTGTATTTTTTATAAATTGTACTCGATATTTCTCATTTTTTTATCCTACAAAAAATCCTTAATTGTTTACATCACATTACACTTAGACTCTCTCTCCTAAACATAGTTTAATAATTTAACAAAAAATAGACACATGTTGGTCACATGGACTTTAAATGAAAAATTATTTCTAAAATAACCTCATCTTCATCCTCAAAATCACATATTGGGTTTTGCAATCTTTCATCTTCTTCAACAACCCCTCTTCACTTACAACCACCACTTCCTTCTCCTCCTCCTCCTCCCATGGCAGCATTATCTCTTCCTCTTCATGGTCGTCCTCGTCCAACAACACGGTGTCTGGGCGCATGCACTCCCGTTGAAGCAACCACTACCACCGTAGTCACTGCTACCATTGTAGATGTGGCCACTGCCATCATCGTAGTTGTCGCCATCACCATATCCACCTCCACCTCCACCACCTCCTTATCCCCCGCCGTAGTTTTGACCACTGTCACCTTTGCGTCTGGTTCCCTAAACACTTACACCGTCTGGGCAGTGACATCAATAGTTTTGGCGTGTCCGTCAGAGTCAGATTCAAGGGAGGGATATCAAGTGCAATTTGAAAAAAATACAGTGTGTGCAAGTGTAATTTACTCTAACGAGCAATTTATCTGCTCATATATTTCAATTGATGTTAGTTAACGACGTTAACAGAATAGGGTAAAAGTAATGTATAAAAGGGAGGGGTATCAGATGCAATTTGAAAAAAACACAAAAGGTGTAAGTGTAATTTACTACAACTTATTTCAATAAATTTCTCATTCAACCTTATTATATAAGCTTATTGAACAAATGCACGATCACCTAAATGCTCCCTCAGTCCACTTAAAATGTGATCTAATTAATTTAAATATTATAAATACCCGTTGTGAAATTTTTATTTAAAAAAAATGTTTTGTTTTTCCTTATGTTCATTAAACATTATTGTCATTCACAATGATGAGCATTGAGAGATGCATAAGTAAGTTCTAGTAAATTGTCACTAGTTTTTTTTTTTTTTAATTTATTGGGTTTTAAGGTTGCCCAACTTCAAACAACACTTCAACAACAATAATAGGGTATATCATGCATATGTTGTTTAAGAAATTTTCGTATCATTGGATTACATTATTAATCACATGTCACCTGTTTGTGATAAAGTATGCATTTTAAAAACTAAATTTATGAACTTCGTAGGTTAGTGGGTGAGTGAAAGTTGGCTTGTGGCTTCACGAAGTTGGATAACAAGGATGATCACCAATGGGGATAATGATGGTGACTACTTGCATGCAATTTAACATACACACGCAAACAGTAGTGTGAATGAGTTACAATATCTGTTTTGAAGGTAATGATATGTATAATAAAGAATATTGTTGAACATTTATAGGCATAGAGTGGAATAGATTGGGTGAGCTACATAACATGATTTGCTCACATACAATAAGGAAATATCTACGCCTTTTGTTGGTCATAGTCTCCTAGAATAAGGTGCCCATGTAGGTAACAAGTGGTTGTAACGTGTAAGCTTTTGTCATGTCAATGTAAGGATTTTATTGGTCTTGTTCAACATCTAAGTAGGCGATTAAGAACTCGGCAAGCTTCAAGGTAGTTATGTACCATAGTTTGTTGATCCATTTAGTTATTAACATGTCGAGAGTTTTTTGGGCTACATTGGGTAACCGTTGGTTGCGCATGAATGTTTTTGGGTATTGGTAAGGTCAAGATATATTTTGGAATAAATACATTATGAATCTTTGAATATGATCGTATAAATATCTACATAGGTTTGGATGGTTCAATCTCTCTAAAATTTTATTCGTGCAACATGTTCAACTTAACTTCTTCCCCAATAAATTTAAATAAACTTTTCGGGATATGTAAAGATAACAAATACAACAAAATTCATGTTAATAGCCATCCTTTTTCATAAATCTTATTCACTTATGCAATAGGCACAATTTTCTTAAATTGTTCTTTAGTAGATTCACATAATTTTGTTGGGATATGTATTGGATAACAAGTAGAACAAAATTCATGTGAATGATCATTTTTTCATAAACGAGACTCACTCGTGCAACATGCGCATTTTTGTTAACATGTTCTTTAGTATATTTAAATAATTTTGTTGGGATATATAATGAATAACAAGTAGAACAAAATTCATTTGAATGACCATCTTTTCATAAACGAGACTCACTCATGCAACATGTGTATTTTTGTTAACATGTTCTTTGGCAAATTAAAATATTTTTTCAAGGTATGTAACACATTACAAGTAGAACAAAATTCATGTGAATGACCATCTTTCATAAATGATATACACTTGTGCAACATGCGCGTTTTTTATTAAGATGCTCTTCAACATATTAAAATACATTTTTTGAGATATATAACGTATAACAAGTAGAACATAATTCATACAAATGACCATCTTTTCACAAATGAAACTCACTCGTATAATATGTGCGTTTTTTGTTAACTTGTTCTTTAATAGATTAAAATATTTTTGAGATATGTAACTCACAACAAGTAAAACAAAATTCATGCAAATGACCATTTTTTCATAAATTAGATTCACTCATGCACATCCACATTTCTGTTAACTTGTCTTTCAACATATTAAAATATTGTTTTTAGATATGTAATGCATAACAAGTAGTCAAGTGGAACAAAATTCACATGAATGACCATCTTTTTCATAGATGAAACTCACTTCTGTAACATGTGTGTTTTTCTTAACCCATTCTTCAACAAATTAAAATATTTTTTGAGACATGTAACAAATAACAAGTAGAACAAAATTTATGTGAATGACTATTTTTTCATAAATGAGACTCACTCGATCAACATAAACATTTTTTGTTAACATATTCTTCTAAAGATTAGAATTTTTTTTGGATTATGTGATGAACAACTAGTAGAACAAAAATCCTGTGAATATGAATCATCTCATTTGAAGATGAGATGGATATCTTAATAATTTATTGAGCTTTTACAATTAAATTGTCAAGACAACTTAATTAAAATTTAATGAAGATTTGTTTAATCAAAAAATAAAATGACAAAAAAATAACAATTAAAGAATCTTAGTTATATTTAAATTAAATCTCATCTCTCTATTCTTCAGACACACAAATAAATCACATCATTAAACTTTGATAATTTTTTAAATTAAATTTCACTAATAGTTTTAGTTTTTGACATAGTGAATAAGTTTTTATTACTTTATATATATTATCTTATTTTAATTTTTAGAAAAGCCACGCAAGCTTAAATACGTGTTGCAGCTATGCAAATGTAATAAATTTTGTTTTTAGTCCAAGTAAGTTTTACTACTTTATATTTTACTCCTATAATATTTTTCCATAACTTGTTTTGGTTTCGGTACTAACAACAAAGGACTAAAATTAGAAACCATTATATTTTTTGCAAGAATGTGATGATATCGATTAAAATAAAAACCAGCATATATCTAGGGTCAAACTAGAAAATTGCCATAACTTATAAGGACATGAAAACACAATTTCTATATTTGTAGAATTGTAAAACATGTTACTAATAACAAGTTGACAATAGGAAGCAAAATAAATAAGTACTAATAATATAGGAATAAAAAAACATATATATATATATATATATATATATATATATATATTACTCTTACAAAAAA
>PYAF01000301.1:3152488-3167883 GCA_007407185.1 Glycine tomentella
ATGTTTTATGATTCTGTGATCCTGTATATGTATTGAATGTTGATGAAATGGCTTGATGGCTGCTAGCAACTGAATGCTGGCCAAACCTTGAGATAGGGTGTATGTGTATTGATTACACGAAGATAGTGTGTGCTATGTTGCTTATGCTGATGATATTGAATACACTAGTATAGTGTATGCTTGCATGAACTCTATTATGAGATGATTGTGATGTGATTGCATAGCATTTACTGGCCAGTAGATAGTGGAACTATGGACCCCTTGGGAATGTGCCCTTAAGTGGATGATCTCCCCTGGGACAATCCATAGGCGTCCATGTAAACCCTGAATAAATGTGCCTTTAAGTAGATGATCCTATTCAGGTATTGGGCGGCAAGTCCTGAGTAGATGTGCCTTTCAGTAGATGATCCTACTCGGGCATGGATTGAGTGAGTCTTGAATAGATGTGCCCTTCAGTGGATGATCCTATTCAGGTACTCAAGTAAAAGTCCTGAGAGAATGTGCCCTTCAGTGGATGATCTCTCTCAGGCCATTTGTGTGTTGACTATATGTATGATTGTACTGTGCTGTTATGTGTATGTCAGACTCTGATCAGTTGAGAAGGTTGTTTATCTGATAAAGGATTTATTGATGAGATTTCTGCTTTATTATGTGATCTATATATATATATATATACATATTCATTGATGTGCTGGGAAGTGAACCAGGGGGAGGGAAACCTCTGAGAACACTAAGTTTATTGGGATGATTATCTCACCCCTGTTTGGGGCTCATGTTGCAGGAGCTGAGATTGAAGTCACTGAGAGATCCCAAGGCAAAAGGCCTGAGCTGGGATAGTGTGGTAGAGAACCCTAGGCTTAGAAGACTGAGCCTGTCGACTCACATTTTGTTTATTTTGGGCTGTATTTTGATACCTAGGAAAAATTTGTATAGTTTTGAGAATTTTGTATCTTGTAAAGGACAGAAATTCACCATATATGTATATAATGTGTATTTATATTGAATTCCGGCTTCCTTTCTTGTTTGTTTTTCCCGCTTGCTGTGTAATTCTGATATTGTAATAATGTTAATACGCCGGGTGCACACGGGGTGTTACAGTAACCACTACCACCATCTTAGTCGTCGCCACTGCCATATTCACCTCCACCACCTCCTCATCCCCTGTTGTAGGTTCGACCACCATCACTGATGCATCTAGTTCCCTAGACACTAGCACTGTCAAGGCAATGACATCAACAACCTTGACGTGTCTGTCAGAGTCAGATTCAAGAGAAGGATATCGAGTGCAGTTTGAGAAAAAAAAAGTGGGTGCAAGTGCAATTTACTTTAACAGGCAATTTCGTTTGCTCAGATATTTTAATTGATCTTAGTTAACGACATTAACAAAAGGGGATAAAAGTAATGTATAAAATGGAAAGAGTATCAGATGTAATTTGAAAAAAATAAAGAGGGTGTGAATGTAATTTTCTATAACTTATTTCAATAAATTTCACAATCAACCTTATTATAGAAGCTTATTGAACAAATGCATGATCACCTAAATGCTCTCTCAGTCCACTTAAAATGTGATCTAATTAATTTAAATATTATAAATACCCATTGTGAAAAATTTATTTTAAAGAAAGGTTTTATTTTTCCCCATGTTCATTAAACATTGTTGTCATTCATTCACAATGGGCATTGAGAGATGCATAAGTAAGCTCTAGTAAATTGTCACTAGTTTTTTTTTTTTTTTTTGTAATTTATTGGGTTTTAAGGTTGCCCAACTTCAAACAACACTTCAACAACAATCATGGGGTATATCATGCATATGGTGTTTACGAAATTTTGGTATCATTTGATTACATTATTAATCACACGTCACCTATTTGTGATAAAGTATGCATGTTGAAAACAATAAATTTATGAACTTCGTAGGTTAGTGGGTGAGTGAAAGTTGGCTTGTGGCTTCACGAAGTTGGATAACAAGGATGATCACCAATGGGGACAATGATGGTGACTACTTGCAAGCACTTTAACATGCACACGCAAACAGTAGTTTGAATGAGTTACAATATCTTTTTTGAAGGTAATGCTATGTATAATAAAGAATATTGTTGAACATTTATAGGCATAGATTGGAATAGATTGGGCGAGCTACATAACATGATTTGATCACGTACCATAAGGAAACATCTACACGTTTTGTTGGTCATAGTCTCATAGAATAAGGTGCCCATGTGGGTAACAAGTGGTTGTAACGTGTAAGCTTTTGTCATGTCAATGTAAGGATTTTATTGGCCTTGTTCAACATCTAAGTAGGCGATTAGGAACTCGGCAAGCTTCAAGGTAGTTATGTACCATAGTTTGTTGTTCCATTTAGCTATTAACATTTCGAGAGTTTTTTTGGGCTACATTAGGTAACTGTTGGTTGCGCATGAATGTTTTTGGGTCTTTGTAAGGTCAAGATATATTTTGGAATAAATACATTATGAATCTTTGAATATGGTTGTATAAGTATCTACACATGTTTGGATGGTTCAATCTCTATAAAAATTTATTCGCGCAACATACTCAACTTAACTTGTTCCCCAATAAATTTAAATAAACTTGATGGGACATGTAAAGATAACAAACACAACAAAATTCATGTTAATAGCCATCTTTTTCATAAATGTTATTCACTTATGCAATAGGCACAATTTTCTTAAATTGTTCTTCAATAGATTCAAATAATTTTGTTGGGATATGTATTGGATAACAAGCAAAACAAAAATCATGTGAATGATCATTGTTTCATAAACGAGACTCACTCGTGCAACATGCACATTTTTGTTAACTTGTTCTTTAGTATATTTAAATAATTTTGTTGGGATATGTAATGAATAACAAGTAGAACAAAATTCATTTGAATGACCATCTTTTCATAAACGAGATTCACTCATGCAACATATGCATTTTTGTTAACCTGTTCTTTGACAAATTAAAATATTTTTTCAAGGTATGTAACACATAACAAGTAGAACAAAATTCATGTGAATGATCATCTTTTCATAAATGATATACACTTATGCAACATGCGCGTTTTTGTTAACATGATCTTCAACATATTAAAATATATTTTTTGAGATATGTAACGCATAACAAGTAGAACAAAATTCACACAAATGACCATCTTTTCACAAATGAGGCTCACTCGTACAATATGTGCTCTTTTTGTTAACTTGTTCTTCAATAGATTAAAATATTATTTTTAGATATGTAATGCATAACAAGTAGTCAAGTGGAACAAAATTCACATGAATGACCATCTTTTTCATAGATAAAACTCACTCGTGTAACATACGTGTTTTTCTTAACTCGTTCTTCAACAAATTAAAATATTTTTTGAGACATGTAACAAATAACAAGTAAAACAAAATTGATGTGAATGACCATTTTTTCATAAATGAGACTCACTTGATCAACATAAACGTTTTTGTTAACATATTCTTCTAAAGATTATAATTTTTTTTGGATCATGTAATGAACAACAAGTAGAACAAAAATCATGTGAATATTAATCATCTCATTTGAAAATGAGATGGATCTCTTAATAATTTATTGAGATTTTACAAATAAATTGTCAAGACAACTTAATTAAAATTTAATGACGATTTGTTTATTCAAAAAATAAAATGACAAAAAAATAACAAATTAAAGAGTTTTAGTTATATTCAAATTAAATCTCATCTCTCTATTCTTCAGACACACAAATAAATCACATCATTAAACTCTGATAATTTTTTAAATTAAAATTCACTATATATATATATATATATTATCTTATTTTAATTTTTAGAAAAGTCACGCAAGCTTAAATACGTGTTGCACTATGCAAATGTAATAAATTTTGTTTTTAGTCCAAGTAAGTTTTACTACTTTATATTTTACTCCTATAATATTTTTCCATAACTTGTTTTGGTTTCGGTCCTAACAACAAAGGACTAAAATTAGAAACCATTATATTTTGCAAGAATGTGATGATATCGATTAAAATAAAAACCAGCATATATCTAGGGTCAAAATAGAAAATTGCCATAACTTATAAGGACATGAAAACACAATTTCTATATTTGTAGAATTGTAAAACATGTTACTAATAACAAGTTGACAATAGGAAGCAAAATAAATAAGTACTAATAATATAGGAATAAAAAAACATATATATATATATATATATATATATATATATATATTACTCTTACAAAAAATAAAGATAAATACTGCTATATTTGTCGGAGCTTCAATACATTTAAGGCAAACACATAATTGGATAATGACCTAGAAAAAAACTACACAAAAATAATGGAAATTAAATTAATTAATTTCTACTTTTATTTACATTTTTTTTTATGAAAAAACTTTTATCTACTTATGAATTACTATAATGTGGAGAGGTAATTAAATGTCTCTAAGTTTTTTTTAAAACAAAATGTCTGTAACTTAATATCCTATTCCTATTAAAAACTTTCGATATTTAGTAAGGAAGGAACTATAAAAGCACAATGTTTGTGAGAGTTTTGAGCAAAGATGAAGGAAGCGGAAATAGGATAAATGTTAAATCATACTCCCTCCTTCTCATATATGTGTGTATATATATGTATATTAATGTTTATTTTTTTTAAACAATTGATGTTTTAGGATTTCAAAGTCTAAGTAATGTATTTTTCTCAAATGTATCTTTTTTTAATATTCACTACTGGTGATACAAATATTAAAATTTAAGGTATCAAAAAAATATTTTAGTTTAAAAATAATAATTTTTAATTTTATTAAATATTTTTAATTTATGTAGGATAATCTTAAACATCAATTTTTAATTCCATTAAATATTTTTATTCTCAAATGGGAAGGGAAGCATTACTATAAATGAATCTTCATACTCCATTATTAATGCGCGGTTTTGTGTTTAAATGATATTATTATTATTATTATTAATTGTGTGTTCTCATTGAATACAAATTTGTTTGTAGAGAGAACAAGAAGGACGTAACGTGACATTAATAATTTAAGTTGATAATAAAAGAGAAGTGTAGATAGAAGCATGGAGGAAAAAAATAAAATAAACATGAAGCTTAGATTAGAGAGATTTATTTACGAACAGGAAGAGTCACATGGCATGTAAGCAACAGCTGTGTCCACTCTTCCACTTGATAAATACCCTTCTTACCTTCCTTACTACGACTTTTGACTCTCCCTTTCTCTCTCTTTCTATTGTACTACTATTCATTCATACTTCATACTCTAATGGCAGAGCTCACACCCTAAACACAAACTAGAGCCACTGAGAGAAACAACCACAAACTCTCCCTTAATCTTTTCGGTTTCCATATCAGCCGAAAATGAAAGCTCTGTACAGAAGCTTCCTCTTGCTCTTCATCTCCGTGTGTTTTGCATCTTCTTCTTCTTATTCTCCTCCGTTTCCGAGCAAAGACCCCACTCAGCAACTCCTAAGCTTCAAAAACTCTCTCCCGAACCCAACCCTGCTCCCGAACTGGCTCCCGAACCGAAGCCCGTGCACATTCACCGGCATCACCTGCAACGACACCCAGCTCACATCCATAGACCTCAGCTTCGTCCCTCTCACCACTAACCTAACCGTCATCGCCAGCTTCCTCCTCAGCCTGGACCACCTCCAGTCACTCTCCTTAATATCCACCAACCTCTCCGGTCCCGCCTCCATGCCTCCTCTCTCCCACTCCAACTGCGCCTCCACATTAACCTCCCTAGATCTCTCCCAAAATGCCCTCTCTGGCTCCCTCAACGACATGTCGTTTCTCGCCTCCTGCTCCAACCTCCAATCCCTCAACCTCTCCACCAACCTCCTCGAATTCGACCCTCCGCCTCACTGGAAGCTCCACCACCTCCTCGTCGCCGACTTCTCTTACAACAAGATTTCCGGCCCCGGCGTCGTTACCTGGCTTCTCAACCCCGACATCGAACACCTCGCTCTTAAAGGCAACAAAGTCACCGGCCAAACCGACTTCTCCGGCTCAAGTTCTCTCCAGTATTTAGACCTTTCTTCCAACAATTTTTCTGTTACGGTTCCTACTTTCGGCGAGTGTTCTTCGCTGGAGTATTTGGACCTCTCCGCTAACAAGTTCTTGGGCGACATTGCACGCACTCTCTCCCCTTGCAAAAGCCTCGTTTACCTTAACGTCTCCAGCAACCAGTTCTCCGGTCCCGTTCCTTCTCTTCCCTCCGGTTCGCTACAGTTTGTGTACCTTGCTGCAAACCACTTCCACGGCCAGATTCCTCTCTCCCTCGCCGACCTCTGCTCCACTCTCCTCCAGCTCGATCTCTCCTCCAACAACCTCACCGGCCCTCTCCCCGGCGCGTTCGGCGCGTGCACTTCTCTTCAATCCCTTGACATCTCCAGCAACCTCTTCGCCGGCGCGTTGCCTATGGAAGTTCTCACTCAAATGACCAGCCTCAAAGAGCTCGCGGTGGCGTTCAACGGCTTCCTCGGTGCTCTCCCGGAGTCGCTGTCGAAGCTCTCCGCTCTGGAGTCGCTGGATCTGAGCTCCAACAACTTCAGCGGCTCAATCCCCGCCTCGCTGTGCGGCGGTGGTGACGCTGGGAGTAATAATAATCTGAAGGAACTTTACCTGCAGAATAACCGGTTCACGGGTTTTATTCCGCCCACGCTCAGCAACTGTTCAAACCTCGTTGCTTTGGACTTGAGTTTCAACTTCCTCACGGGGACTATTCCTCCAAGCCTAGGGTCTCTTTCGAAGCTCAAAGACTTCATCATCTGGCTCAACCAGCTCCACGGGGAGATACCGCAGGAGCTCATGTATCTGAAAAGCCTCGAGAATTTGATCCTTGATTTCAACGACTTGACTGGGAACATTCCCTCTGGCCTCGTTAACTGCACCAAGTTGAACTGGATCTCCCTCTCCAACAACAGGCTCAGCGGCGAGATTCCGCCGTGGATTGGGAAGCTTTCTAATCTCGCCATACTCAAGCTCAGCAATAACTCTTTCTCCGGCCGGATTCCGCCGGAGCTCGGCGATTGTACTAGTTTAATATGGTTGGATCTGAATACTAATATGCTCACCGGGCCCATTCCGCCGGAGCTGTTCAAGCAGTCGGGGAAGATCGCCGTGAATTTCATCAGTGGGAAGACGTATGTGTATATAAAGAACGATGGGAGCAAGGAGTGCCATGGTGCGGGGAACTTACTGGAGTTTGCGGGGATCAGTCAGCAGCAGCTGAACAGGATTTCGACGAGGAACCCCTGCAATTTCACTAGGGTTTATGGAGGTAAGTTGCAGCCAACGTTTAACCATAATGGTTCTATGATATTTTTGGATATCTCGCACAACATGTTGTCAGGGAGTATTCCCAAGGAGATTGGGGCCATGTACTATTTGTACATTCTCAATTTGGGTCACAATAATGTGTCTGGGAGCATTCCTCAAGAGCTTGGGAAGATGAAAAATCTCAACATTCTTGATCTCTCGAATAATAGACTGGAGGGCCAAATTCCGCAGAGCCTCACGGGGCTTTCTTTGCTCACTGAGATTGACTTGTCCAACAACCTTCTTACCGGGACGATTCCTGAGTCGGGTCAATTTGATACTTTCCCTGCGGCGAAGTTTCAGAACAACTCTGGTCTATGTGGAGTTCCTCTGGGTCCGTGTAGTTCGGAGCCGGCAAACAATGGGAATGCGCAACATATGAAGTCTCACAGGAGGCAGGCTTCTCTGGCGGGGAGTGTGGCCATGGGGTTGTTGTTTTCCCTCTTTTGCGTCTTTGGTTTGATCATTATTGCCATTGAGACCAGGAAGAGGAGGAAGAAGAAGGAGGCTGCTCTTGAAGCCTATGGTGATGGTAATTCCCATTCGGGTCCAGCCAATGTGAGTTGGAAGCACACCAGTACTCGGGAAGCTCTTAGCATAAATCTTGCAACATTTGAGAAGCCGCTCCGGAAGCTTACTTTTGCGGACCTCCTTGACGCTACCAATGGTTTTCACAACGACAGTCTCATTGGCTCTGGCGGGTTTGGGGATGTGTACAAGGCTCAGTTGAAGGATGGAAGTGTTGTGGCTATCAAGAAGCTGATTCATGTTAGCGGACAAGGGGACAGGGAATTCACCGCGGAAATGGAGACTATTGGAAAAATCAAGCACAGGAACCTTGTTCCCCTGTTGGGATACTGCAAGGTAGGGGAAGAGAGGCTCTTGGTTTATGAGTACATGAAATATGGAAGCTTAGAGGATGTTCTACATGATCAGAAGAAAGCTGGAATCAAGCTGAACTGGGCCATTAGGCGGAAAATTGCTATTGGAGCTGCTAGGGGATTGGCTTTTCTTCACCACAATTGTATCCCCCACATCATTCATAGAGATATGAAGTCGAGCAATGTGTTACTTGATGAAAACCTGGAAGCCAGAGTCTCTGATTTTGGAATGGCTAGGCTCATGAGTGCTATGGATACACATTTGAGTGTGAGCACACTGGCGGGCACACCGGGGTATGTTCCTCCTGAGTACTATCAGAGCTTCAGATGCTCCACAAAAGGTGATGTCTACAGTTATGGTGTGGTTTTGTTGGAGCTGCTAACTGGGAAAAGGCCAACGGACTCGGCTGATTTCGGGGATAATAATCTTGTTGGATGGGTTAAACAACATGCCAAGCTGAAAATCAGTGATATTTTTGACCTAGAGCTCATGAAGGAAGACCCCAATCTGGAGATGGAGCTTTTGCAGCACTTGAAGATTGCAGTTTCCTGTTTGGATGATCGACCGTGGAGGCGTCCGACGATGATTCAAGTGATGGCAATGTTCAAGGAGATTCAGGCGGGATCCGGGATTGATTCTCAGTCAACCATAGCCAATGACGAGGAAGGTTTCAATGCAATTGAAATGGTGGAGATGAGCATTAAAGAAGCCCCTGAATTGAGCAAGCATTAGGCATTAAAGTTTAATGTGGATTCTTTGGGAAACAGACAAGAAGAGAGGAGGAGATGACGGATTCAGCTCCCCTCTGTTTTTTCCTTCTTCTTTGCCGCTTCAAATTATTTCAGACATAAGGGAAAACGGTTAAAAGGGGGAATGAATGCTTTTGATGTATGTAGTCTTGTTATTTTATACATAAAAAAAAAGTTGTTTAACTTGTATATAAACAGCTTCAGTTGTTACCATCTGTGTTTTCCTAGAATTTTCAAAGTACTTTTCTCATTCAAATATAATCCTGAAAAGGTTATCTGTTCAATCTGCGACCCCAGTGATGGCGACTAAGTGGCGGATCCTTTGGCCCTTTCTTTAGGCCTCTTTATTTGTTTCCTCCCATTTGATCAACTGCAACTTTTGCTCCGATATGCGATATAATTTGTCAAAAACATGCCTCTAAAATCACCCTAACATCAATTTTCTTGAATAACAATTTTATACCCTCCTCTCCTCCAACTTGTTCTGCGCCCTTCTGACACTTCTTGTTTTGTTTGCTAGTTAACCATGTAGGAAAAAGTATCACTCTACTAGTATTTTCACTTCCTCTGGCCATAAATAATTTTGGCCTAATTCAGCATCACATATCAGGAGTCAATACGATTGTCTGTCCGTCTGTATTTATCATCACTCTTTGTGCTACTTTCACCTCCCCTTTTATTATGGATTTTTCCTGTTAAAAAACAAAAAGGAACAGGTAACCCACTTGAATTAGGACACCAACGTAGGTGCCACCACCCGTGTCCGTCTGTTGAGTGTGCACGCTTATTGGTTCAACCTCAGAATTAAATTCTTCATAATCCCCTGTTGAGAGAAAATTACAATAGACAAATCAAATTGTGTGGACTGCCATTTCCCAAAACATTTTCATTTTGTGCGCGTGTGGGTGGTGGGGTGCGTCTTGTTAGAATTAAGACTGTAAAAAAGAGGAGTGTAGGATGATAAGTAGTAAATGTCAGTTGTCAAAAGATGAAAAGCAACGGAGGAAGGGACCAAACCGTGACCTATGGAAAACTGAGTGCTATGGTAATTATTGTCACAGGATTTAGGATGATTAATAATAGTTCGGACCACAAATAAACAGCTTTAAGAAGTTCAACTTTCCCCTACGTATAGCAAATTTGGTTGGACCATCTTTGATCGAAGTCCCCAATCTCATAATTGCCAACCTTTTATAGGAAACTAGTATTTTCATAATTATCAAGAATCTTCAACTCATCAGTGATCTCTATTTCTGATTAAGAAAAAAAAGCGTGAGTAAATGAATCCATTTTGTCTGTTCTCCATGGATGTCTTGCTTAGCACGTGATGCATTATAGATGCGGTAAATTATTACTTTCTGTGACTGGGACAATGTGCTCCTCCAGTGGCCACGTATCGGTAAACCTTGTGCCAGAACACTAATATTTATATAATGAACAATAAAGAATGGTAAGCGTTAGACAAAGACAAAAACAATTTTTAATAATTTACCTGTACTAATTAGAAGGGGTTTGATTTAATTTTATTAAACTTAACATGTCCAATATGTCCCTTTGTTTAGAGGATTTCCTAACTAACGTAAACTCCGAATATAATCATACATCGGTATTCTGAAAAAAAAAAAGAACTAGAGATAAAAGCGTAGAAATAACAATATGTGATCATAGTCATACACGTAAAGGGATGAAAATTGAAAATAGAACCTGCAGAAAATAAGTTTGCATTTAATTTGGATATATATCTTGAAGTGTAAGGTTAACCTCTCAGCTATTAAATAGTACTACTACTAGCACTCACCGTGACCATCCCTCATCAGTCCCTTTTCACAGCTCAGACTAATGGTATTTGTATAATTAATGCTATAGTAGTTGTTTCTTCTGTCTTACTCATAATTTCATTGTAGTTTTAATTTATTTTATGTTCATCTCCTGTCGTTTCTTGTTCCATTTTCCGGGTTACAACTCTGAACGAGTTGGAAACACTTTTAGTCCTCTAATCTGCCATTTGAATTAGATAATTACGATGCTATTGTCGTTATGAAAGTACATAAGGTGGTGCGTACGGTTTAATTACCCATTACTAATTCTTAATATTGTGCTTATTCCCTACGAATCTTTTTTACCACTCACTTAATAAGGTTTGGCATTTCCAACGAATTTGTTCCTTCACTCAACTACACGAAACAAAGGAAAAAGAATAAATTGCCAGAAAAATCAATCACGGAAAGAGAATTGGAAAGTTTCAAAAATTGAAACGGAACCTTATGGTTTTGTTAGCTAGCTTACGTTACTGAACCGTATTGTTGAAAGTGTCACGGACATCCATGTACATAGTGATGGAACTGTTTGACCCAAAACTGTATGAGGCATGTGGCATGTAGCTTTTGCAACATCATAGAAGCCCAACATGGGCTTTAAGAATTAAGATTCGTGTGGTTCGCACATTCCCAGCCACAGCCATCAGAATGACACGCGCGCGCAGGGTGAGTGACACGTGGGCCAATGGACCATCTGGTTCTGTCGGAAAGCTTACCCTGCAGCGTCGCCTTTGCGATACGATGCCATCGCTTTCGGGTCCCGCTTCAATAAAATATTAATCACCATGTGATGATTCCTTAAAATCCTCACTAGTTTCGGATTAGTATTTCATTAGACTAATGTTATTTGATACTATGGTAATATAATAATGAGCTTAAGTAAATATCCTAACATCCACTAATTTGATATTTTCTTTTTGGAATGAAAAAGCTGAATGTTAAAATTTTAGTTTTCTTCAAACACGCACATACTTAATGCCAAGATTGATTTCAAGTTTAAAATTTATGTACGCAGTAATATTAAGTAGTTAGAAATAGCAATCATACTTAATTTAAACAAGATTGCATCATCATATAAGATACTTGTTTGTACCCAAACAAATATTTATTACCTTAGAAAAACAAAACTTGTCCATTGTTTGATTTAGGAAAAATAAAATAAAAAGAAGAGCAGTATGATATAATCAAATTTTATTATTTTTATAGGAAAAATAGAAAGTATAAAGTTTTTTTTTTCGTTTTTTTAAACCAACATTTGAAAATTTATCCTCAAGTTAGCATGAAATATTGCGAGGGGGGTATGAAGACTTCTTTTTTCATTTTTAAAAAATTAAATAAATAATTTATAACAAAAAAATATAAAAAAGTAGTTTCACGTTAAAAAAAAATAATGGACTTCAACGATAAGTTATGGCATTGGCCATTATTGAAAAGGAGATTATATTAAGTGAAGGTATAGAAGGATTGTATTTCCTTACCGCTTAATCACCATTAGTCCTTGTTCATATCTTGCATATCAGTGCATGTTTTTCTTCCAATTGCATTTTATATCTTATTTTTCATGTAGGAATGATTAGATCACATGATGTCATTCTTTTTTTTTTTTTTTTTAAAAGAAATTACATGATGTTAGATCAGCTAGTAAAAATTTAATAATATTTGATAACTCATGTAAAAATGTTCGCGAAAATGATATTTTACTTATCATTATATTACTAAAAGTAGTCGGCATACTTGTTGAAGTAGTTTGTTTCAAGCAAGTAACCATTGGGTTTCGGGCACCATTGTCTGAGCTTTTAGTGTCAATATCATTAAATTTAAGAGTTGTTGGATATGACATTTTTTTCTATGTTATTCAATTTACTTGTTTTTAGTTTTCTAGGATTGTTCTCTTATTCTCCATTGTTTGTTTTGGATATTTTACTTGTACTTCTTTATTTTAATTTTACATGTTTTATTTTATCTTTCCTTACTTTGATTTTCTGTTTTAATCTTCTCTCTCCTATTGGCTCCATATTTATGAGGTAGCATATATATTGTGATTAAAAAAAAACTATTAAGCCATGGATACTGTTGAAAGTGTATTAGGAGCAATTTAGAGCAATGTCAATCCAATCAACATAGTCAACATGTTAGTTCTGTGGTGAAAATCATGAAACCAATTATTATGAATCATAATCTAGCTACCATTTCTGCCTTTGAGAATGTCTTTATAGATTTCATTGAAGTCACCCAAAGTTGTTTTAAGAACCTAGCAAAGCTTCAATCAAGAATCTTGAAATTCAAGTTGGGCAATTAGTGGAAGAAATTTCTGGGAAGCAATATTTTTGAACACCTATGACCAAAGACGATGAAAGTTTAACAAAAGAGGTAATTAAGATACATAATAAGAGCATTTAACAAGAGCATATATACTTCAACACGTCCTTGCAAAAATATGAAAACCACTCGTTTGATTTTAAGCTTTATGGAATTTATAACTAAAAACCGAAAGTGAATAGAGGATGCATGCATTAATTCCTTGTGTCTTACATATCTTCTAGAGAAATACTTAACACATTAACTCAAGATATTTTCCTTTACCTTGGTTTTTAATTCATGTATAGTTAATTTAGTTTGTCTTAAAAATTTAATTCCACTTTCTTTTAGTGCAGGGAAAACATTGAAAGGTGAACCGATTGTAGATGCTAAGAAAACCCAATGCTGGAAATTAATAATCAAAATCAGTAAGTTTAGTTTCAATGCTCTAAATATGTAAGTATTATATTTATTATTGAATTTCAATATGAAGTGAAACTAGACTTATAAATGCATGTTATTTTATTATTTAATATATCATATAAAACCAATAACATCTATGTATGATGAGAAATTAAACCGAAGAGATCCAACAAAAATACAAAGACATGTAGACAAAACGTTACGGTACAGTAGTAGGAGAGGAAGGAAGGAGGGGGGGGCATGCACAATCACAATCACTGGTCAGTGGGTGAATTTCACAGGTTGTGTGATGTTGTGTACTAAATACATGGTCTAATGATTTTAAGAAAAGATTCTAGTAATGTAAAACGTGTACGAGCATGGAGTGTCGTTTATGCTCCCATGATTGGTCGCATATATATACTAGCTAGATCCATCAGGTAGTAGAAATAGAATTGTAGAAATGCAAAGACGGGTCACGCATTTTTCTCTCTCTTTTGTCCTTAATTTCCAATTTTGTTGTTGCAACTTGCAACAATTTCTCCCCTTGCTTGCCAAATTGGTTTTTTACTCGAACCGTGTGATACACAGGTTCAATACCATACACCCATGCCTGATGATGTCTAATTGTCTACCACTATATTTGATGAATATGTACTTAATTGTATCAAGCTTCATATATAATAATAAAAAAAAGCTTTAAGCTTTAATATTTGATTTCTTAAACACTATATATTGAAAATAATTTATATTGCAGACGACCATAAGGCTCCGATTTGATCATCTTTTGTGAAATATAATTCACTGCTAAAGGAAATTGAATATTTTTTACTTTATATTTTATATATAGTTAAGTTGGTTAGATGAGGTGGCTAAAAAGATCAACATGGTTCAACATATTTTTTCCCTCTATCTTTTTTATTTTTATTTTTTATTTTAGGTTACCATGACATTGGTTTGGTGGCGCGGAGAGTATCTCTTTGCTGATAATATTCATCAAAAAATCTATCTAATCATCTTTGTTGATCTTAGCTAATGATATGTTGATTTACAAAAATTCAAATTCAAAACCTTGCTTACTTTCATTGGAAATAATGATATGTTGGTATTTTAATTTTTTTATTTATGATTTTATCTAATGTTATCAAATGTCTTAATTGGCTTATGTTTATTATGTATCATTTTTATTATTATTTTAGATAAAGAAATTAATTATATGTAAATTGATAAATATAAAAAATGAAATATTTTAAATAAAATAAAAAATAATTAGTTATTAAAAAACAAGAAACTATCATGCATTAGTATAAAATGAAATATTTATAGACAATAAATAAATAGAAAAAACCTTGAACATATAGTAATTTATTTTTTATTATAACCCGATGACCTGGATTGGCTAAAAAAAATTCAAACTTGAACAAAACCAATTTAATCAAATATAATTTGTTTGGATTTGATTTTACCCTAAATCCAAACCAATTCAATTCGTAGATATCACAAGTAATTCAAGTAATCACCATAGAGTTTGATTACGCAAAGGGTGTATTAACAAAGTTCGCGTAAGATTTTTTTTTTTTTTAGTCTGACAAATTGTTTGTATAAGAATTAAGATTATGAATGATTTATGGTAGAAAAATATTTTAGAGTTTTTTAGTACATGCTGGTAAGCAAGTGTACGTAATTACAAAGTTATTTAAAATAATTTAAATAGAAAGGATTCAAATAATTTATTACAAAAATTTAGATTCTTATCGGAGTAATTTATTTTGTAGAAATACTCATAAAATATCATTAAAATTTAAAACATGTATTAAATTTAATAAGAAAATTTTCTATAATAAAACCTAGGAGACTTTTATTTCTTCTTCTTCCTCTCTCGCTTTATTTTCTACTATTCACTAAGAGATTTTGAGAAGGTT
>PYAF01000301.1:3167983-3184136 GCA_007407185.1 Glycine tomentella
GTTACTATTACAAGAATAAAAAACTTTTTTAAGATAAATTATTAAAAATGATCTTTTTTAAACAAATAAATAAAAAACTCAAACTTGTAAATATTTTGTTTAATAATGTTTATGAATATTTAAACACCTTTTATTTAAAAATATATATCTAATTAAATTTTTCTAACATTGATTATTAAGAATATCAATTAGAGTTAACTTGAGGGGAAGAAATTAGTCTCTTACAATATACATTCATGCTAACATGATAAAAAGTATTATATAAGTACCTCTTCTGTAAAACAATATATTAAGCATCTTCTATTAAATACTTTAAATCATTAAAAGGGTTAATATTGGTTTATTTTTAAGTATTTTATACAATAAATATATTTTATAACATTTTGAAAACTGTTGTTGATGGATAAGAAAATGATAGAGATTGTTGTAAATTAATAAAGGGATGGCGTTGAAAGGCAAAGGTTGTAAGGAGCATGGTACTCCACACGTGGGACCTGAAGTAACAAGGTCCCTCCTGGTAACACACACAAAAAGTGGGCCACACGAAATTATTGTAACCCTAGTCTTCTACTATCTGTCCTCCGCACGTGCGTTCTCACTGGGCCCCACCTTCCATCTGGATAAACATCACCATTATCAATCTCACGGCCACCATTTTTTTAAAATATATATACTTCTTCAACAGCTGCCAATTTTCTTTTTGTTTGCTCGTTTTGTGCGCCGTGTTATTTTCATGCTGGAACCAAAAATCTTTATAACACCAATATTCAAAGCATTCAACTTTTTAGTAAGTTGTTAGTATTTTAAAAAATAAACAAATCTTTCTTATATAAAATTGACAAAAAAAAAAAAATCTCAGATTCCAAGCACGGACCTGGTCATGCTCCGTTCCTTCCGATTCTCTTATTACTAATCAATGGCACATGTATTGTAAGTATGGGTAATCCAAACATGGATTGAGTTCACCAGAGAGCACTAATTTTCCATCAAAATAGTGGATTGATCTTTATTAAACTAAAAAAATATATTTATTGTCAACATCATAAGAATATAAAAAAATTCATATAATACAATTTTATGCATTTTAATAAATATTTTTTAATTTCTTAATTAATATTCTAAAAGCACTGATTAGCATTTTCTATATTTAAAATAGTTTATCATGTTTCAAATAAGATTATTTTTAATTTTATCTGTGAAAACAAAAAAAGTGTCGGTACTTTCAATTAACATAGAAAATACATATAAAAATATTACTAATCTAAAATAACTCAAAATTTTACAAATAATGTGTATTATCTCTAATCAAATAATGAGCTAAGAAATATAATCACTAAAGAGAATACATTTTACTTTAATGCATAAGAATACACAACAACTACAAGTCCAATAATTTTTTGCGGATACGGACTCAATTTTTTTTTTTTTTTTACAACATAACTTCTCTATAAAATCTATTATGGAATATAATTTTAGTTTAACTTTTTATAACTTATAGCTAGTATTCTTCGGAATATTTTAAAATTACGCAATATGGCCCTCTTGTCTCTCTTGCTTTTGGCCACTGGACGAGTGACTATGTTTATTTTGAAGGGTTAGACGATGATGATCATTAATAATAAGAAGAAAAAAAGGGGTTGGATGCTACTAGTTGTAAGTTGTGCTAGGAAATGGTTGGGACGATGGGTGGAAGACGTAGAAGTAAGTAACTAGAAAAGTTTGGGCCAGAGTGAACACAGCTCAATTATTTAATTTGAGGAATTAATTATTCCACAATACATGCTTGGGGTTCCTCATTCACCGGACAATGTTCAGCATAAAACCTTTGGCTTGTCTACCAAAAGAGAGGTTGTTAGATTCAAATCTGGGCCACACACTCCTCCTCCTATCTTAACGCGTTCAATCGCCATTTATTTTTTTAAACTACTACTATACTTCTACTATTCAAATAATTGAGACGTGAAATGTTTTAAATGTCCCCTTCTACTGTATTGATACTATATAGTATTATTTTATGGAACTAAAATAATCAACCACACACCAACTTTACAATATATATAATTTGTACTCAGCTCAGATCTCATAGGCCTTCACAACTTTCTCCTTTTTAAAGAGAAAACTTCATTAGACATTATATAAACACACATAGGAGATTCCGTGCGCGTGAGGAACACGCAAAAAAAAAAAAGAAATGAGTCTCGAACTGCTTACAAAAAGTTGTTATGCTACTGCATGACGAGGTAGTTTGATTTATATAAGGTAAAGAGTCTAGAAAATGGAGGTAACCCTAGAAGTAGTTATAAGAAACAACGAGGAAAACAAAAAGCCAATTATCTATGAAAATTCAAAAGGCAGCCACGGATAGTGAAAGACGTAGGGTAGTGCCTTAAAATTAGGGTTTGAACGTGCAAGACACGAGGGACCACGTGGGGGTCTCCGGTGGCACCGGTATGTGCGTTCAAGGATGCTTTGTTTAGGTTTTGGGCTTCTACTTATTTATCGAGGTCTTCCCTGCTTTTTACGTGTTTGTTTTACCAATAATAATTATTTGATTAAGATCCATGCCATGCGTATTCTTTTCAAAGTAAGTGATTTTTATATTTGTGATGGGCTTAGTAAAAAAATGTAAGGATAAACTTGGATTTTAGTAGGGGCTCACGTGCTTGTCTTATCCTTAAACAACGTGCTCCTTTACTTTTCCCCAATTTTCTAATCCCCAAACTTTGAGCCTCCAATTGTAATCTCTAATTTTTGGTTTTGGGTCAATGAGAATGAGCAATTCAAGGTAAACATAGTTTAAAGAATCAATGCTGATGTCCGTGTGCTCTTCGAAAAGAAGGTTGGATTGCATAATGCCCAAAATTTTGGAATTCGTTTGGTGAGACAACTTGTTCCTGTGCAATGCATATATTAGTATTACATAAACATTTTATTCAAACTGCATGAATGAATGCATAAACGAACTACTCCAGACACGAGAGATTAGTACTTAGTAGTAGTACTCAATATACTGTAGCTAATAAGAAGTTCTTTTTTTTATTAGTATTATTAAAGCTAATAAGAAGTTCTATTAGGTCGTAACACTAAGGATTATTTATCCAGAGCAGACAGAGAACGATCTGTGAGCCTAAGATATCCCTACAAAAATTAAATTAGTGACGCAATAATTTGTATGTAATTTTTAAAATATTTTATTAAAGTTTTTGTTATCCTAATATTAGTGATGAAAAAGCACTTTCGTCATTATATTGGTCACTAATAACGTATTGATTACATTGATTTTAGAAAATTGCATCTTAGTATAATGAATGAATCCTAAGAACAATGAAACTATTTTCTGTAAAAAAACAACGAAACGATTTATTCTCTCATTTTGGTACCATTCTAGTCTGGATATTTTTTCCTTAAATTCTATAATTTATTTATTCTTTAAATTGAGTTGAAGACATGATTCTGCATGTTCTGCTAAAAAAAACTATTCCAAAACATTGTGAATTGTATCTATGTACTTAGAACTGTTACACATGCATGCTTGTACAGCAAATTCTGTTTTAGAAATATTGCTTTTCCCATATATATACGTCACATGGTGCAGTGCTCTTATTTTGGAAGAAGTTGTATTCCTACCTTCTTCAAACTATTTTCCATGTCTTACGCGTGCCTGTTCAGTTTGTATCTATATGGTCCAATAACGCCAGCTCCAACAATTTTTTTTTTCTTTCTCCATTTTTTCCCACTTCATTGTTTGAAAATTAAAAATATATAAAATATATGATACCAATATGGCCATATTAGTGATTTTACCAACTTTCAAGCACATTTTTTTTATATACAGTACTTAAATTTGAAAACTTTCTTCATAAATTTAAGTCAGTATCACTAGGACTATTGACATATTGATTGATTTTCTTAATTTTAAATATTCATATTTACTTTTAATATTTTTAATTCATATTTTTATTTACCATAATTAAGTTCAACATTGAATATTTTCTTTGTTTTATTAGTTTGTTTCAAAAAAGATACATTAAAACATTTCATCTAACCAAAATGTAAATAATGAGTCTGAATACAAAAATACTGATAGTGTAAAAGAATAATTACAGAAATTACTGTCCAAAAAACATAAATTCAGAAATGGGTCTTTTACTTTTAAAAATGCAAATATAAAAAAGAAAACTTTAATGTTATACTTAAACATTACCCATTCTCATCTCTAACCCTTGCAATATTATCTTTTTTCCGGCAAATATTTCTCTTTTCATTTTATTGGTTGAAAACTCAAAAATATATACGATGCATGATACAGGTATAAAATGAACATAGCAGCTTCCAAACCTTTCTTTTTGTGAGTTGAACACCTTATTGCGCGTGCTGAGTTGTAAAACAACAACATTCCCTTGAATCAGAACTTTTCTTTCTCTTCCTTTTTTTTTATAAAAAAAAACTTTTGAATTAGGACCCACGCATAATATTAGGTTTATTCCGCTCGCAAAGAAATTTCTAATTAACCTGAAGCTTGATAAAAAGATTATAAAATACTAAAATAGTATTTAAATAGTTCAGAAGAACTCATTAGTAGTTCCCTTAAAAAATTAAAAAGAATTCACTAGTAGTGTTTTATTAATTTTAGCTGGCTTCTGCCAAGAATTAATGATAATAGTATTAAAAGTTTTTGCTTCTCGTGCTCAATTCTCTACCACTTCAAATCTAATATTGAAATATTTTTCTGATATTCAATCAGATAAAAGAATCAAAACAAGAAAATATAATAATCTTTTGATCTCTCTTTGAAATTATGTTTGGATGGGAATTAAAATGAAATAAAATGAAACACAATAGAATTCATAATTACAATTTACATCACATTTTTGTGTGTGGGTGTAAAGATTAGAAAGACAAGAAAAGAAAGGCCAAGCACAAAATGGGGGGCAGGACCAGCACATCAGCAATGCAATGCAAGTACAAGATAAGATTACAAAAACCTAAAGCATGCTACTGTATATACCCGAATCTATCATAGATACGAAGCCTGAAGAACTGAACAGCTACAGACTCTCCACAACAGTAAAAAGCAATTTCCAAAAGCCTAATTAAAAATTATATTGCATTTGTAGTCTTTTTTTTTTTTGTTTTGTTTTATGGGTCGAAATATGGAGTTCTTATATTGTAACCACCGTAGATGTTTTTTTTTTTTTTTTTTTTTTGTACCACTCTTTCTTACTGATGCCATCACTATTTTTGTTTAACTATTATACAAAATTAATTCCTATTTAGATAAAGATGAATATGGGATCATTTCTTTATGAGTTAAACTCTTTTAAACTTTGAATTCTTTAAGTATTTTTTTAATTACTTTTAGAAACTTTCGAGATTAAAATTTTTAAAAAGTGTTTAATACACTTTGGAATTAAATTTTCAAAAAAATAATTTAATAAATTTTGAAATTAAATTTTTCAATATGATTTAGAAACCACTTCTGAAATTAGATATCATTAAATTTGGAGTAACAATTAAAAAATAAGATATAAGGCTATTAGCAGAATAATAAAGTGGTACAAAATGAAATTTTCAAGCTATTAGAACGCTCATAGCCAGCAGCCGAAATCTGAAGCCCATTGCACCATCACAAAGTGGAGAATTTGGCCCATGTATAATGCGTCTACTCAATCCGTCCCAGTAAAGGTAGATGGCCCAATTATACTTTAAAAAAGTTTACAGTGCGCAGTAACTTCAGTCCAAACTATTACTTCTATTATTGTCTTCTTGATTTTGCTTCCTGAACCCCCAAACTTTTTAATATCCCCAAACTACCTCCTTGGTTGTAACTTCTTTATCATGAGTTCGTTTACTTTTTTTTCTGGCACTCATAATTATGAATTGAATAATCCGTAATTTAATGAGAATGTCAAAATCTTTTTTTATGGCTTCTGGATTTGTTGTTCTAAAAACATTGTAGCATTATTTCGGATTAAGTAATCTGGAATCCATGTTGTTTTCTGGATTACTCAATTTGAAATAAGCTATGATATTTTTGGAACAGTAACTCAATAAGTTGATAACATTATTCTGGATTAAGTAATTTGGATTATTCAATTTGAAATAATGTTATAAAGGTTTTGAATTTGGAGTTTTGGAACATTTTTAGCCAATAACATTTTGGAAAACTGGTTTAGATTTAGGTACGAGTTCATGCTTGTCCAAATTCTCCACAAACCAGACTTAAACCAACAACAACAACATGAATCCAAGAAAGACGCAAAACAATATTTGTTCATTGCTTTTCTATGGGGTGCAGGTAGTAAAATCTGGAACACAATAAGTAACGGCCTTGTCTCCTTATGTATACTTTCACCAGCCCTTTGCTATCATGTTTTCAGGCTTCTGTTTCATGCACCTCCCAGTTTCTTCCTATACTTCCATTTTGATTTTTGGAATGACCAATTCAAAATGTAAATTTATATTCCAAAATGCATCCTATTTGGGAAAGGTTGCAGGAAGCAACACTCTCTTTTCGGTCACTTGATCCGTAATAGCTCAGTTGTGTTAGCAGAGCCCATCGATCTCAGACCCGTCAAAATGCTTACAACCTTGACAATTTAGAATTCAAGTTAACACTTTTGTTGTCCAAAACATTTTCAACCAAAGCGTGAGAACAAAATAAAGTCACTGGTTTTATTTTCTACTTTCCAAAGGAAAGTTGTTTGATTTAAGACTATTAAGAAGTTACACCAAGACGTTGCAAAGTTTGAATTAAGGCAGAGTCATGTCTTCTTCATGGAAGATGATAAATGTCATCACTAGTTACATGTAACTACAAAAATTCTATTAAGTACCAATAAAAGAAATGCTTTGTAACTCTTGTCAAATTTGAGTGTGTTTTTCCTCTTTTTCTTGAGTTATATTATTCTATTCACTACTTTGTTAATATTGTGAAAGAGAAAACAATTTTTTCTTGATGTCTTTGTAATTAATAGTTATACACACACACACACACATATTTCTCATGAATTAGAGCACATCAAATATATTTCTCATGAATTTTGCCTTAAAAAAAAAAGCACTATACTATATCTTATATTTCAATTTTATATTACCTTCGATCAATAAAAATTCTGGCAATTTGAAGCAAGCTTTGGATTTGGACAACATTAATGTCATTAAGGATCTGAATTCATCGTACCTTAGTTAGTAGATGAATCATTAAGACTTGATGGCTTTCATATTTACTTTTTTTTTTGGTACTAGACCGATCCAAGTGGTTGGCTGAAGAAACTGTTTGAGGACAAGCTACAAAATATTGGTACGTAAAAAAATAAATAATTAAAAGCTTAAACAACCCAGTTTGCAACTTAGAAATATTACTGGTTTGTGTCTTGTTCTTATGAAACACCACCAAGACTGTTAAGTACACTTCTTAAATGTTGATCTAGACGCACGCTTGTAAAACTAATAAAACACAACCACACACACACACACACATATATATATATATATATATATATATAAAATATATACAGTATATATATATATATATATATATATATATATATATATATATGTTGTGCTTTTGGAAAGGGTGAAAATGGGAGGAATGGATGGAAACGAGTGAAAATTGACAATGAACCAAACAAAGCATGCATGCATCATTTCCTAGATACACTGTCAATTTTTACTCATTCCTCTCTACTTATTTGGTCTTCATCGATCTCTACTCTCTACGATTAAAATATACATATATGTAAACATTATGTTGGTGTAAACTACCACAAGAAATTACTAAGTTCAGAAGGGGTTTGCGAGTCTTCAAGTTCATTTGATGGCGAGTGCACGTGTCTCCCTTCGTATGTGGTTATCACCATCCTTGGATCCTCTGCCAAGCGCTCCACGCGTTTCTTTACACGACAGTTATCTTGGGTGCAACGGTAGTAGCTTCTACACATGCAGTGTAACCAAAACACATCATTAGAGAATTTTATATATACCGTATTGCTAGAGGCAGTATATATAATTATAACTTTGACAGGATTAAATAATCATCATTATACATAACTTTGAGATATTTTTTTTTTTAAATGTCAATGGATGACGCTGCAAACAGTTTTTTAAATTATTACTTTGTTTATTATGTATGAATTTTAAAGCATAATAACCCCTCAAATAGATGAAATTTACTCATCACTTTTTAAAAGTCTATGTTTAAAAAATATATGCATTCAGCATTGCTACATAAAATTTTTATATTTCTGGCCCCACAATTACCGTTAACCTGTCTCCAACCAAGCCTTTTGGATCTATCTGGCCAGTCCTTCCAGCCAAAAAGAAGTTTATAATTTCTGCAACGTGTTGTACTATAAATAAATTAGGATGTTTTTTACATCAATATGTTAGATGATGAGTTTGTTACAATGATATAATTGTATCTTTTGATTTGTTGATCTTAAGTTTAAATTTGGAAACCTTTGCATATACAAAGGGTAAGACGGGATAAACAATGAGATAAGTAGTTTTGCCCTCACAACTAGCTAGTTAGCTTCATCGCAATTGTTTTACTATTTTTTCAAATCCCTTTTTTGAATAGTAAATGATACTTTGCAAATTGATAGTTAATTAGTTGCCAGAAAACAGCACCCTATTATAAGAGAGATGTTCATGACTTTGTGTACATCAATTGACAAAATTTTCAACCTCCCAGTTGTAATTTCAAACACCATGATTAAAAATGATAACCACAGTATGAATAAGTGTCACAAAATTTTGCGGCATCCCTTTTTGTTGTAATTAATTACCCCGTCGAATAATCGACTACTTAATTGAGTGTGAAATCATTGTTGAGAAAAATATTCATGATAAAATCAGCATCCAAATATCAACATTGCTTTTTTGCAATAAAAAGGCACAATAAGTCCTCTCTATTTGTATATTAATTTTATGTTTCTACACAGCAAAACATTCCTCAAGACACGAAAATCCTATGAAGGGATGGATGTCTGTGGGGAAAAACTTTAGCACAGACCTAGAGTAGCAATGCCATCAAAGTGTAAAAAAAAGCTGTCTTTTTGTACTTATACATACCATAACATACATCTGAGATAAGTTCTATTTAGTTCTCTCTTTTTCTTTTCTTTTTGGTGTAAAAAAACAGCTTTGTGTTTTTGTGATCATACACATACCATAACATCTAAGAGTTATTTAGTCTATAACATTGGCAGATTTACATCCTCTCCTTTACAAAAAAAGAAAGAAGAAAGAAACAACGCTTTGCAGTTAACCCCCACAAGACATAATTAAAGTGAAATCTATCTAGCTTTAATATGATTAACGATTATAATCATGTCAGCTAACCCAAATTAAACCTTCCCAAAACCAGTAGTGAGCCAAATATTCAATTCTGATAAAAGTGTGAAACAATGATGAGAGGGGTCGAGAGGTTGGAAAGAAAGAGAGGGAGAGAGGGAGAGAGAGAGCTTATCGGATTTAAACAAATAGGCTTTCACCTTTTGTTGATCTACATGCAGTCACTCACTAATAAAGCCAAAACAGAAAAGAGAGAAAAATTTGAATTAAGGGAGTATACCTCGGGTGCTGTGTGTTCTTTACCACTTTCTGTCCGTACTTCCTCCACTTGTAGCCATCATCCAACACATCTACATCGCTCAGAGTCTTGAAGCAAAACCTTGGCTCCCTCACCTTTCTCCTTGCTCTCATTTTCTTCATCTTCATGGCAGAAACCCCTAGATGATGATTAACATCTCCTCCAATTCTTTTACCCATCAAACAATCGCTTACTTCTTCCCATGCCCTAAATTCATAGGATGATATATATGCAACCATATATATATATATATGAGACCTATCTCTTTATAAATCTTATCATAAAGATTAATTACAAAATGATTTGATTCCTCTCCCATGGTTTTGAAAACGAGGATATATAATAAGTATTGTTAAGTGATGAGTCATACAATTACTTATAAAACCAAAATGGCTAACCAACATGCATGATGAGATGTGAAAATTAAGTAACAGTTAATTTTCTCACCATGAATTCACTCTGGATCTGCTCAAGGAAAGGAGTTGGCCTCCTCCTCCAGCTAGCAAACTTGAAGTGAGATCTTCTCGTGGTCTTTGAACAGCGGTTGAAAGTAGGGTTTCAGAAAAACTTGTAGCAGATGAAAGTGAAGGAGCTATTGCACTGATAGTTTTCGAAGTGCCTGTTTGGCAACCCAAAGGAGGGTAGGTTTGGTTTGGTGGGAAAGGAATATTGAACAACCCCATCTGCGTAGGGATCTGATCTTGCTCTTCAAACAAGCTATGGTTAACATTAGTTTGGGACGTTGTTGACATCATTTCTTGATTATCTTCTCTACCCTTTGAGATCGATCCAACACACTCTCTAGCTATCTATCTCCCTTACCTAAACTTAGAGAAGATCATTGTAACAATAGCAACACAACACAAGACAAAAGCGGTTAGTTCCCTTTACCGAAACGAAAGAGGGTTTCTCTCGAACTTTGGCGACGAGGTTACACCATGATCTGGAAGTATGTCTTATAACGTCGTAGTTCAACCAACTTTCCCTTTTCTTTTTGGCTCTCTTTACTTGCTTTAAAGAATATATGTCAATTTCTAATAAATTTTTTCACATCTCGTGTGGAGATTCATTAACTAGCTAAATCCCGAAATAGGGAAAATAAATAAAAATAATAATAAATAAATAGGTGAGTAGGGCAGAATGTTGAAAAAAGGAAGTGAAAGACTATGCAAAAGGTGAGACTATAGTAACAATTCAATCTGACCTTGCGGTTTGCTTCAAATGATAATGGGTACTGTTTGTCCTATAAAGCTTGGAAATTCCATGTCCTTCGTGGTTAGTGGAACTTCGCTGTGGCATGGAAGTCAACAATACAAGACAAATGAAAAAAAAAAATCTTTACTTTTTTACACCCTAATTTTTATATGAACTTACATTTGTTAAATTATATTATGTTTATTACATTAATTACTTTTTCTGATCTTTCTTTTTTTAGTTTTCTCTTTTTTCTTGTAAATACGATGTGAATTTTTCATCCAAAATGTATGAAACTTTCATGCAACAACCCCGTCACTGTAGATAATAATTATAATATGGGCAAAAGCGAAACTTGTTGAGTGCACAATAATAGAACGAGAGATACATAATCAATGTGAGTAAAAAATATCATTCGCCAATTCACCATGAATCTCTCAAAAGAAAAGAAAAAAGTAAAAAAGAGAGCGGGTGAACATATATCTTTTCCGCTTTGTAGGGTTACATTTTTATCTTTTATTATACACATGATCTCTTTCGGGGCACCATATATTATAAAAGAAATATCAGAGGACAATGATGATGAATCTTGGGCGAAAATCTATCACACACTCTCTGCATCGGCCGGGAAGATATCATTATGATGGATGAAAGAGGCCCTTTTTGACTTTTTTGCAGCAAAAAAGCTAATTGCCTTTCTTATGTGCCTTTTGTTATTTAACTTTCTAAAACTCGAACTAACCCACATCCATCCACCTACCTTTTTCCTCAAATTCCTCCAGAACAACCTTATAATATTGTTATCATCTCTTGAATTAATTGTGTAACATTCATTATTAACTTTATATTTTGTATGCCTAAACTCTACGTGGACCAATGTGGCGATTGAAAGCATAGTTTTCTCTACCCGGTTGAAAATTACCCATAATTCAATAATTATGTGTTTTTTTTGTACTTTATCTAGTTGCTTAACTAAGCATTAAATGATGAACTTCATTTGTAGAAATTAATGCATGAAAAAAAGTAGCTGTTGAGTAATAATTTCTACCGTGAAAGATTATATATATGATTGATGCAATCCATGAACAATTGATTATATGTGTACATTTAGAGTGAAAATCCTTAATTTGTTTTATTTGTCAGTAATGCATGCTTGATACCCACTCTATTCGAGGGTGGGTTGGAAGAGATATATACATCATAAACTTACTATTATTTTTCCTGTGATAGTAAAAATGGGCTCAATAATAATTAAGTAGTTAATTATGTGACTTAGTTTGATTTTAGTTTTAGTTTTTTTGGTTGTTTATATTATTTATTTGTAACAATATTTAATTAAATGTATCATTAAAAATTATTTTAATTAATTTTGACATGTTAAGTATTTTTTGATGATATAGAAAATTTTAAATTTTCACTCTTTATTTTCGTTATTAATATTACCATTTTATTTATAATTTATAATGTAAGGGTTTCTTCTCAAGGTAATATTACATACAATAATTTAATAATGTTATTAATTAATTATTTCAAGGCAATTTTACTGTATAAAAATATAGATAAATTCTCTCTTTAAGTTAAGATAGCATGCATGCCTGAAACTGAAATGTCTTTCTTTCTAAATCTTTTATCTCCTAAATTCAACAAATAAGTACAGCTTAATTCGTGTATAACTTGTTAAAAGAATGTATATCATTATAAATTAATTTATAAAATCAGATTTTACACTTTCAAAATTTATGTTTAAAGTTCTGCCATTGAATTGAACGGCTTAGTATATGATGGGCATGCTCATAATTCATAAAGTTAATTAAAAAAACAGAAAACGTGAAACGGAAAGAACGTCGCTGTTGAAACGGGTCACCCTTTCGTCAGCTGTGATATCACCAAAATACTTGGCTACTAATACACAACTAAGTAATTACTGGTTAGCAAAAAAAAAAAAAATGAATCTGTCAAGACTCAAAAAGATACATGTCCAGCGGATTTAAGCACCTACTTCCCGGCTGGCCCTATTATAGACTGACAGGCTTTAATTTGTCTTTGCCTTTTTTTTTTAGTTTAATTTACTTAATTATCAATTACAGAATTGAAATGAAATAATAGATATAACTTCAGTTAATTCAAAAATAGTAAAGTCTTTGGTGCAATAATGTAAGAAACGGATTGATGATTTTGATTTCTCGAAAATTGAATCTGATTCTTCTCCTATCCTATCAAATAGAACATATTCAATCAAATTTTCTTTATGAAAAATCTAATTTATTTAGATTGAAAAAATCATATAATTTTATGAAATTATGTGTTATTATTTGAACCCATGATCAATCCTATTTTCGATAATAGCATTTGACAATTAAATTCAATTTTTTCATATGTGCAATAATATATTAAGATTTAACTTTTTTTAAATTACATTATTACTTAAAAGTCACATTTTAAAAGTTTATGACTTATATGTTTTTATAATTTGTGATAAGTCAACAGTTACATATATATAATTCTATAAGTGTTATTTATGTTTGTTAAAATTGGATTTTTCACTTCAACAATATGCTTAATTTTTTTAATATGCAAACCTTTATTCTGCTATTATCATGGTAAAACTGTCCTTCTAATTGAAGAATAGCACAAACAATGTTTATAAAACTACATGTAAGTTTTGTCTTTGTGACAAGATAAAATGTTCAATATTTATATATCCTTCTCTTATAGAAATTTAGGTTCTCTAATTTAATATATCTCTTTTACAAAAAATGCTAGAAACGTACGTTTGTTTTGTAATGTTCTTTTTGTAATGTTCTCTTGAATACTCTCTTTTATTTGTTAAAATTATTGAAAAACATAATTTTGTAAGTCTCATCCTATTTATTTTATATTGTGATTTTTTAATTTTAAATAAATTTTAATCAATAAAAAGTGTGTTGATGATACTTAACTCTTTTATGTCTATAAAAGTATATTAGCATTTTTGCCTATTTGGCTTGAACCTGAACGATCATGCATGGATTCCTCCACAATTTAGCATCCAAGAATAACCTTTAGATATTAGCCTCTTGGTTTTTTTTTTTTTTTTAAACTCTAAGACTGAAGAATTGTACTTAAACACCTTGGTCGAACTTAAATGAAAAACTTATTCGATCTTGGACCAATGTGGTTATATATCATTTTCTCTGTACTCGATACCTTTGGGGGATCACATTGGCCCATAATTGTACTTATTATTTGTCTGTGCTTAGATGTATTCCAAGTACCTATATTTTGTGGTGCATTTAACGATTCAATGTTCAAATATCAATACGGTCTTTCGGTGATTTTAGGGTTATCTAATTATCTACTGAGAATGGATAAACTGCTACCCGCAAGATCTGACATGACCTGGTGGTCATGTTTCCATAGAGTATATACCCCAAAGGCGAAATCCTAAGGAACACGAGACAATTTTTTAATGCTATATTCATTTGCTAGCCCTAAATCAGTAAATTATCTCTTGGGGTATTTAGTCATTGAAAAATATGAAATATGAAAGTAAGAAGAATAAATCTGAGCTCATAATAATCTTAAATATTTTTTGTATCCCATGAAAAATATAATATTTCTACTAAATTAAGTTTTGAATTTTTTTTATCTAATCAATTTACTTTAATATTGATTCTATTTTTAAAATATAAATACAAATTAATGATAACAAAAACAAATAAATTATATTTTACAAAGAATTTTATATAATTTTAAATTACTTATAAAAGTACTAAATGCTTTTCCATTTATACACTTTAAATAATTATATTTAATATTTTTATTTTAACTGATTTGGGGAAAATGTTAAAAATGATTGTGAAGGATATATAACTTCACTAGCTAGCTAAGTAAACATGGACGTACGAAACCACGAAGGAAATGATATGAGAAATGGTATTGCTAGCGTGAGGCTAACGTGCCGATGATGTCATAAGGAGTACGTACCTTAGTAATAGGAATATTAGATGATTAAAGGTTTGCATCGTCTACTCTCTACAGCAAAACCCCTTGTATATTGTTAAATGATGTATGAATTTTAAATGATCATGCTTTTCCCTTTATTTTATTAAACCCTAAGTGAGTTAATTGGAGAAAGGGCATGCAGTGGCAAACATGCATCATTTCTTTATGCCACTGCTTATAGGTGGCCATTATGGCATTCGAACTACCACCTATTAATGATTAATCCACATTCTTCTCAATTTATTCTCTCTCTAGCCCTCCCTCTCTCTCTCTCTCTTCTTTTTTGGTACATCCTAGCTATCTGTATACGCAGCCAACGTATATGATAAACTTGTTTACTTTACCAAAAATTAATTAATATCGTCTTTGTACGTAATTTTAATCATGACATGTTCAAGTAGATGATTAATTTTTTGTCAGTATGAGTACATAGTTATATATATCAGTATGAACGCATGATTATTTATGATATTATTCTTTGTACCTTCGTGCGTGTACGTGTAGAACGATTTCTTTTGTCAAGCCAATGCCACAGATGCATAGCGTTCCTACATGTGATACATATTTTTATCAACAACACACGATTTGCAATAATTTTGCATGATGAGAAGGAACTTTACTGTTCCGGGAAGGTACAATATTGTAGCTTGTGCTTACATAATAGAACATTTATACGATCAATATACTTATTTTTTTTCCTCCAGTCTTGATCTTTTTACATTCTATGTTACAGTCACTTACATCTCTTTATTTGTCTCTTTTAATGTTCTGGTCGCATCACCTGCGATCATTATTATTTTCTCTTCGGGTTGTAGCAAAAAATTGGAGAAGAAAAAAGTAAAGAAGAAAAATACCCAAATTGAGACATATTCAATTCGTTTGAAACAGGGTGAGAAAATCAGAGAAAGAAATAAAAATAAAGACTTACGAAAAGTGACTCATAAAATAAAACTTAACATTTGAAAAAAAAAAACTGAGAGAATAATGTAATGCACATATAAAATATCCATTATATATTATAAAACAAATAAAATATTATAGATTTAATTTCACTTTTATTCTCCTTAAATAACAAATACCAATCAAGTCGGTGTGAAAATAAACGAAACATATATAAATAGTGCTAAAAGTGAAATTTGAACTCATAATCATTTATTTTATCACTAAACTAAAAATCACTATTTTTTTTTCATTCAAAGTTACTAAGTTATTTTGCTTATTAAACACATGTATAAAAATATATTTTGTATAACATTACTGCGTGTGAGAGACCAAAAGTGTACATATATTTTTAAGGTATAAATAAACAATACCTTATAAAAAATATACTTTTCAATACTATATATTTTAATTACTACCATAACTTATTTTCTCTATATT
>PYAF01000302.1:2869-17083 GCA_007407185.1 Glycine tomentella
TAAATAAAGAAAGCAGAAACGGGAGGAGGCATCAGCCTTTACCCCTCATATGCAATATCTCTCCTTTGTTCTCCTAGTTCTCATTCTTCTTCATTCCCTTCATCAAACCCTCCGTAAGTTTTATAAAGTTTTATATAATGGATTTTGTTGTGCCTGTAGATTATTTTTATATTGTGCATCAATATAGATCTTTACAAATGTGAACTGTATACAAGAAGGATTAATACCTACAAAATATTATGAAAAATCCGTAGAAAATATATCGAGTGCGAATGGATCTAAAATGAATATTAAATACAAACTATCTGAAGCAAAAATATGTAAAAATGGAATTTGTTATACGACTTCATTTGTACTTATAAAAAATATGCATCATGAAGTAATTCTAGGAACACCTTTCTTAGCTTTATTATATCCATTCCAAGTAACTGAGAAAGGATTAATAACTGATGTTTTAGGAACCACCATAATGTTTGACTTTATAAATCCACCTAAAACAAGAGAACTAAATATAGTAAAAAATTCAGCAATTAGTCTAATAAAAAATAAGACTAAACAAATTAATTCTTTAAATAAAGAAATATATATATATATATATGTGTATATATATATATATATATATATATATATATATATATACAAATTTAGAAATAAGGATATATCTGTAAAGTAACTTTTCCTATTCTTTTTAAGGATATGATAATAATTTTCTAAGTCATTTTCTTCGCTGTATTTCAAGGTTAAAAATATAATTTTTTATTTTTTCTTTCAATGTCCTTTTAATTAAACCGAAAATATATGCTCAAATATTTTTTAAAATCAATATTTATTACTAATGAGTGCTTGAATCAATCAAAATGTCTTCAATACTATCCACAAATATGGAAATTTCTCCAATCAGTGTTGGCTAGTGCTAATTACGTAATATTTATTATAAAAATCTCTGTTACTAAATTTTTAACGTTATATTATATATTGTTAATAAATATAATTAAGCCGAATAAAATAGCATATGGATTACGTTAAAAAAATTAATTAATTATTTTTTCATGCATATTTCTCTGCACGTAAATGCTTGTTAGATCAAATGCTTGCTATTTCATGTATCTTTCTCTACACGTAAATTTTATCATAAATTTATGCATTTATGTATGAGCATTTGTAGGCTATACCGAAGTAATCTTATTGGTTTGAATTTTTTTAAAAAATTATAAATTATATTTAAATTTTATAATTCTATAAAGTTTAAAAATATTTTAAATTATTGTGATAAAAATTCAATAAAATCCAAATGAACAAATTTTAATCATAATTTTAATAAAATTCACAAGGACTTAAAAAAATGTTTTAAAATCTCACTCCAATACATTCTCTAAATCATAATTTTTATTTTTTCAAGAATTAAATTGTTACATGCTTACATATTTAGATACTAAAATGATCATTTAATTAAAAAAAATTACAACTAAAGTACTTGGAACACACTAAAAAGGAGGTTGAATAGTGTAATGAAAAATTTAGTCTTTTGAAAATTATTAAAAGTTTTTCTCAAAAAAATATCAATGAACGAAAGGTTTTGTCCAAGGGGTTTGAAATCACATTGTGCCTAGAAAAATCAGTTCACAAAACTTGGATATAGTAACGTAGAATTGATTTATAGAAAAGAACTAATTATATTGAAGTAGTAAGTAAAACACAAATGTTTTATATTGGTTCGCCTCAATTCTTGGGTTACGTCCAGTTCTCGTTCAAACTTTAAAGAGTTCCACTAATCAAATTTTTTATTACAACCAAATATTTTTTAGGTCACTTCTTGCTACAACAAGTACTCTTTAGACCACTCCTAACACTACACTTATAATCTTCCCCTGAGATTAAGACCTAAGTATTTTTTGTCACTGAGTCACTCCTGCCTTTCACAAACAATATGTTAGACAGAAAATATATTCTTAATCACTCAAAGAGTGTTTACACAATAAGCTCAAATACAAAGAAACTCGCTAAGATTCACTCAATTTGCTCAAGTTTCCTTTCGTCTAGTGGACTGACAGCATTACAACACTTGTTTGTTTTGTCATCAAAAATTCTCTTATGATTCGACTCTTTTAACACGAACATCTTCAAGCTTTAAATAGACTTTAAAGCTTCGATCCGTTGAAAGATCTCAGCTAGTTGTTGTATAATAGCTTTTGTAACGACCCGCCTCGTTGCTACGATATCACTAACTCTTAATCGTGCAAATTTCAATTTTTAATATGAAAACTCCATAAATTTGATTATGAAAATGATGGTAAATTTTTTGCAATAATACAATTATCATACACATATTACAATTACATATTTAAACACATTATACATATATATTAAATCAGTACATGTCATCCATATGTTAGAACTTCCTTATGCTTTACATGTATATACACATGAAATTACATATCAACAAAAAGCCAAAGACTAACTAAAAGAGAGTTGATTAACAAAACACAACTCTTTCTCAAAAAAGAAATCCAACGTCATCACGTCGGCTTGGCGGCTCCAACCGAAAAGAAGATCTCCCTCCAAAGTCAGCTACAGCTGTTCATCTGCTCCCGATCATCACAGGTACCAATCACATGATACAACAAATGCAAGGGTGAGTTTATTATTTAAAACCAACAAACATCAAATAGCAGTAATTGGGAAGGAAACAACATTATCCACCACAATCATTAACAAAATCCATGATTCCAATACACACTCAACAAACCAATCATCCAATGCATTTCACAACTCAAACAATCATGCATAGAATGATGCATGCACCTGACTCATCTATCAGCATGCAATGTGGTACCATCTCCCGGAAATAGCCTCTCATAGGAAAAATGATCCACCGTCTATCAGGGTCACCCTGTCGTGCACTGGCCATTCCTCCACCTAGTGATCAACCAGCGTTATAAGGGAATTCCAAACCTGATGACCCCTTAGTACCTGCGTTCTCAGCCCACTGAAACCCACAGGTACGCGCGTGCCTTCATTCTATTTTCACACATGCAAATGAAGTATGAAACATAGGCATCATCAATGGGTGACCCGACTAGGAACAATCCTTTCTCGCAAGGGTAACCCGTCATGCACCCTCATGTACATACGTAACACACCAATGTGGGCTCACCGATGCACTGACCATGGATAGCTAGGCACCGAAATTTTAAACAATCCCTTTCTCTCTTGGGATGCTTAAAATTCATAAAACCACCCTTACAAGGTTATCCAACTAGTCAATGCACCCCACGTGGACATATACCGCATACAACCATGGGCACCATCAATGTATGATCTGGCTAGGAACAAATCCTTCCTCGCAAGAATAACCCGTCATACACCCATGGGTATCCATGTATATCCACACACAATGACATTGTTCACATCAACATTATCTCTCATCAATGTCATTATCAACCTTAGCATCATATCATCTCAATATCATCATCATGCATATCAATATCATATCATTTGAACATCATCAACTACATCAACATCATCTCATTTAAACATCATCAACTACATCAATGGCATCTCAATTTCAATATCATCAGCGACATCACAAACAATCACATTTCACATCTATACATAATACATATGTTTGAGATTCACATTCCGCAGTCTTCAGACCACCCAAAGTTCATACATTCACAATTCATCATATCACAAGACTAATATTTTTTAGGAAAATTCTAAATTAAAGAGGAGGACTACAATATAGAAAACACACTCTTATGCCCATTTAAAAAATTTAATAAAGAATTCAATAGGAAAATATATTATAAAATTTTGGGCAGAGTTTCCTCTGTAATTAAGACTTTTCCCAAAAATTCAATCATTACATCAACAATATCATTCACAGTTTTATCCATCAACAAGCCAATTCATCGCATCCCATTAGTTAAAAACAGTTTTTCTTGAAAACGAGTACACACAGGAACAACCACACATCAATCATAAATACATCACATCCCATTAGTTAAAAACTTAGTTTTTCTTGAAAACCAGCACACAGCAGAGACATGCAATTATCTTCATAGTTGGACTCCCCGGCCCCCAACTATGGTATCTAAACTATCACCAAAATAATAAACTCCCCTTACTTATTTATATCCCTATGTTAGCTCCTTGAAACATCATTTTGGGATCTCTCAAGTTCACGTGCTTTGGCCCAAACACATAGCTCTATATACCAAATTGAAGATAATTTAGTATAGATTCCAAAAACAAGGCTAACGTTAGCATTCAGGGTCAAATACCCACTCAAATTTAAAAATAGGCTAAAATGGTGTTTTGAGAGTCTACATCAAAAGACATCATTTTGAAATTCCGATCACACCAATGTGACCAAGGTTCAACAAGGATCACAGAAATGATATCAGTTTCATAAAAATGAAACTTTTACAACATCTCATTTTCAAAGGAAGTATAGAAACAGCCAATAACAATACCCGAATCACAAGAGATATCAAGAGAGGCTTAAACTAGCTAGAAGAAAACAAAAGAAACTAAGATTACCTCAAAGAAATCAAGAAAGAAGGATTGGGAGCTCCGTTCTCTACCGAAACTTAGAGAAGAGTTTCAAAGATTCCACTCCGATTAAATGGTTCTTCTCTGTGCGGTGGTTTCGTGGCAAGCAACGGAGGCCGGTGGTGGTCATCGGTGGTCTTGGGTGGTGGAGGGTGATGGTGGGAGGTTGGGGAAGCTTTGGGAGGATGAAAATCCTCCATTTTCGTGACTTGGAAGCTTAAATACGTATTCAACACCACCTTGACTCGCTCAGGCGAACAAAAATGCCTGTAAAAATTCGCCTGGGCGAGCTGACCCAATTCTAGAATTTTCTGCTTCAATGAAAAATTAATTTCTCACGTTCCAGACATTATTTTGACAATCCCAACAGTCAAAAGTTACATATATGGGTTATGAAGGCAATCCAATGGTTAAACAATCCATAATGGTGATTTTACTGAAATAGGTTTCCGAGTCAAACTCGGAATCACTCAATTACGATGCAGCTCGGACAAACTTCACATACTTGACATTTACACCAAGCAATGACACATGGATAATTCACATAACATTTCAACTAATCCTAATTAATAAAGAAATCAAATAATACAAGGAATACATCATACATATATTTTAAGTTATCAAAATTTCAAGGTGTTATAGCTTTGGCGCCTGACATGAGGCTGCTACTTTGTAGAGAAAGAGAGTGGGGACCACAAACACTTTTTGCAGCATATCTTTAGAGAAGTACAATTTGTCAGTGTCGCCTAGTGCTCAGAGCTTACTTTTATTGTATGAATCGAAAGAAATGTTAACAACATAAGACAAAAAGAATTAAGAATATCAAGATAAGACAATTTAAATCTTCCCTTTTGTGCGTTATGGCGTAAGTTTCTTACTGAGCCTATGAACATTACTTTATTGTGAATGTTTTCAGTACTTGAGGATCGAGTAATTATTCCATTATTTTTGTACTGTGAGCCAAGTGCTAAGGGACTTGTCTTCTTAATTCTTAAGGTTGGACGCTGAAGCAATATCGTCCAATGACTGATACTTTGCTTATCATCCAAAGCCTTTTATGTTCATGCTTTTCTACTTGTATCTCATAGAGATATATATGAACCTGTAGCTTAAGCATGAAAGGTTAATACATAAATTTATACTTTGTTAACACCAAAAAGCTTAGGGATCTAACTGTGTGGTACAGTTCAATGTGACTTGGACGCAACCAGACTTAACAACAATTGCATTATGTTATCTGAAAAATTTGTCGACCGATTAGTCATCGTGTTTGTTAACTACCAACAAGTGATTCCCTTTAGGCGACTAACTAAAGGAAGGGATTTTGTTCCTCAATTGGGTTCCTAGTCTAATCCAAAGAACTTTCTTGTAGTTGATGAACTGAAGTTTCTATACTAGGCCACTTTTATGTAAAATTGTGGTAAAGGAAAGTTGTAAGCAGTCAAAAGCTGTTAAAAAAAAGGTAAAGAAAGTTGTAAATTGCTGAAAGGGTAAAAGAAATATGTAACAGCTAAAAGTGATAAAGGAAAGCTATAAATGGCTGAAAAACAGTAAATGGAAAGTTATAAATAATAGATAAATAACAAATAAGTGACTGGGAAAGAGTAATTTGATTGATTTGTTCATGGTCTTCTTTTACATATGAGTTTGTCCTATTTATAGAGTTTTCTAAGCAAGTGTTAGTTGTTTACAAGGCATGACAACTATTTCCTAATGCCTAGCCTGAAAACAATATGAACACACACAATTAATCAAGATGGGGGTGAATTGACAGGGACTTTAAAAATTTCTTTGAAAACTAGCTGCGGATTAAAGATCGTATCACAAGTACACCCTTCTTAAAACTGAAACTTTCAATCAATCAAGATTCACCCTTCACTTCAAGCAATAGCAGCAGTTGATGTAAAAAAGATTAACCACAAGATAAGCAAATTAAGACAACAAGATGAGAATTAAGAGAACACCAAATCTATATTGGTTCACTCCTTAAAAGAGAATCTACATCCAGTTTCTTCTAACCAAACCTTGGCAAAAGTTCCACTATATCAAAATCTATTCTTTACAAGCTACAAGTGATCACCTTTATCAATCCTTAATAAAGAAACAAAATCTAAATCCCCTTCAGACTTCTAATCATCAAGAACTAGAGAATCCTTCTCTATTTTCCCTCTAGAGAACACTACTCTAGAAAAGCTTTAAAAAACCTCTTTGATCTAAGAATTTGCAAGAAACAAAAGTAAATAATCAAATCACAGTAAGAGTTTAAGAGAGATACAACCTCATGATCCTTAAAAGATGAGTGAATGAATTTTACCAAACAATCTCAGGTTGAATGAATGCAATTCTTGGAATCAGCTCTCTTTGAAAAACTCTTGTCAAATCTTGTTCAAACCAACATGATCAATGATGCATGAGTTCTGGGTTTTTAAAACAAGATCCATGTAACTCAGAATATTTTTCTCAGACAATGAGGGCTTTTGTAAGTAATTGGTAATTCGCAAAATGAAGTTCTGTCAAAACAAAAGACCCAATAGCTTTTTATAGAAAACATATTTAATTGCCTGTAATCGATTAAATTGTCCCTATAATCAATTATTTTAACTAATGTAATCAATTAATATCCCATATAATCGATTAAAGTGTTCTTAGCTCATTCTGGAAAAGATATATGAACAATGTAATCGATTTAAATCATCTTGTAATCAATTATCACAGACAGTCTCTAGTTTTACACAAGCTTATGTAATCGATTACGATAGGATGGTAATCAGTTAAGTCAAGGAGACATATTCTATGTTTTGTACTGTGTAATATGAAAAACAATAGTGAACACACAATAACCAAGAGGGGAGATGAATTGGTTAAAATATAGTCTTTATAAATTCTTTTAAAACAAGCAGCGGAATTAGGATCTTTATCACAATAAGAATGCTTCAATCAATTAAACCACTTAGTTCAAGAATACAATTACGTAAAACTTTACTTGTTGAGTAATAACAGATTTCACCAAAAGAATCACATATCAAGATAGCTAGAAGAGATTAAAAAAAAGTAATCAACACACGAATTTATACTGGTTCACCTTTCAACAAGAGAAACTACATCCAGTTTCTTCCAACCAACACTAAGTTAAAGTTCCACTAAATTAAACTCTGTTCTTTACAAGCTTTTACAACTGATCACCTTTATCAAACCTAGATAAAGAAACGTAAATCTAAACCCTATAGACTTCTAATGACCAAGAACCAGAGAACACTACTCTGTTCTTCCTTCTAGAGAACCCTACTCTAGAAAAAGTTTTAAAAAACCTCTTTGATCTAAGAACATACAAGAAATAAAAGTAAACAATCAAATCACTACAAGAGTTTAAGAGAGATACAACCTCATGATCCTTAGAAGATGAATGAATGAATTTTACCAAACAAACTCAGGTTGAATGTAAGCAATTCTTGGAATCAGCTATCTTTGAAAAACTTTTGACAAATCTTGTTCAAACCAACATGATCAATGATGCATGAGTTCTGGGTTTTGAAACAAGATTAATGTAACTCAAAATATCTTTTCTCAGACTGTGAGAGCTTTTGTAAGTAATGGGTATTTCGCAAAATCAAGTTCTTTTTAAAATAAAGACCTAACAACTATTTATAACAAACTTCTATAATTGAGTGTAATCGATTAAATCGCCAAATTAATCGATTAAATCTTCCTATGTAATCGATTAAAAAACTGACTTAATCGATTAAAATGTTCTTCAGCTTTCTCAAAAAGATGTATGAGTAATATAATCTATAAAACAGATAGTGTAGTATTCAAAACATGTTTATGTAATCAATTAAACTTCCATATAATCGATTAAAGTGTTTAGCATAATCTGGAAAAGTTTTACGAACAATGTAATTATTAAATCGAACTGTAATCGATTAAACAAGTCATGCTTAGTTTTGAAACAAGCCTATGTAATCGATTATGATTGAGTGGTAATCGATTAAGGCAATTATGCATGTTTTGTGTTTTTGTGTTGTGTAATCGATTACGATATGTTTGTAATCGATTAAAGTGTTTATCATGGCTTTGTAATAGATTACACAAGCTGGTAATTGATTAAAGCAGTCACATTTTGTTTTTCCAAAAACTTAACCATGAGAAATCAATTTCATTATAGAAATATGAAAACCTTTATGCTTTAATAAAACCATGTATGCATGTTAATGATTATGTTTATGTAATGCAAGGATCATAAGATAAGCTTTTTAAACACTTAACAAATTACAAATGCCTTAGCATGTGAAAAGCTAAAATCTTTCTTCTAAGGCATAAGCTTCATCTTTGACTTGATCCTCTTCGAGCTCCCCTATGTCCAACATAATCGATTACTATTTTCGTGTAATCAATTAATCAGTTCTTCATGGTTTAAGTAATAGATTACCAATGTTGGTAATCGATTAAGTCAGTTCACAATGTGATTTTCCAAAACTTAACCATGAGAAATTTGCTTCTTTATGCAAACATGAAAACTTTATGCTTTTCACAAATCATGTATGCATGCAAATGATCATGTTTATGCAATGCAAGAAATCATAAGATGAGGCTCTCAAACAACTTAACAAATTACAAATGTCTTTAATTGAATGGCATGTAAAAAGCTAAAATCTATTTAAGACACATGACTTGATCCTTATGTTGATCCTCTTTCAGCTCCCTCTGTATCTAACATACCCATGATCCTAGATTTTATGAGGTCTTACATGATTTAATTACCTAAGTTGCTGACTTCTGTTGACATTACGACTCCACGTTTCCTTAAGCTGTTGAAAACAAACAACTATTATTTTCCACTAACAACTTCTCCTATTTTCTAGGAATCATGGATCCATGTGCATTTGACCTTGGAAAAACTGCTTGTAACTATCTTCCACGTTTAAATTCTTCTTTAGACTTGATCTTACAAGAAATAAGACTGAGTCAACTCTTCTGCGTTAGCCGACAGAAATTAGTAGTTAGTCATCAGTTAACAGAAATAATCGTTAGCAGTCAGAAATGATTTTTTTAGCTGTTAACCATTAGAAATGGCTATTTTAGTCTTCAATTGTCTTTAGTTATAAGACTAGCTAGAATCCATTGATTCGCATTAGTCAATGGTTGTTTTACTGAATTAGCCTTTAAAATGACGATTAAAAGCTAGCATCCATAGCAAACTTTTTTGGTGTTAACATATTTGGCCCTATTTTTCCTCCTCATTCAATTACAACAATAACTAGTTCAATACTTACTTGTTATGAATGATGGTAGAAAAGAATAACCTTGCACTAAAAATTTAGCTTTGCAACTTCCTGAAATTTCTACACTGGCTACTGGCAATAAGCACCAAACATCCAAAATCTTGAACTTAAGTTATCAAGTGCATTTATCTTTAACTTATGGCCTCTATAAATTGACTTGCCCATTTCATTAATGATCCTAATCAAATTATTAGCCTGAAAATATTTCTTTTATGGCTAACAAACAAGAAGTTTATTAACATAAATGCAGGTCAACTGACAAATAATGCATCTAACAACTGTACAACAAACCTGTCAAGGCCAAAAATACAAAAAGGCAAAAGCATGAATCCTTTGATATCCAATCCAATCATTTTCAATGTATTGCTCTTTTTGTTTTTTAACCATACAAATATAGTTTTATTACAACGACAAAAGTTAGTCCTTCTAAAGATAAATAGTCTGTTGTAATTGTTGTGGAATTCCCAAGTTAGTCTTTCTCTTTCTTATACGGGGCAAAACTGTTACTTCCATTCCACCATCCACCTTGCCACAGAAGTGCAAGGATCCTGACACTTTCATTGTCCCTTGCAGCATTGAAGATTGTTCTTTTGCATATGCCATGCTTGACCTTGGAGCCTCAATTAATGGCATGCCCACATTAGTCTACATATCACTACATCTTGGTGATTTATAACCTACTAGTATTGTCATTCTCCTTTTTTAGCAAGTACATCCCTTCCAAGAGTTATTAGTTGTTGACAAAACAAGTTAATTATGTTGATAACTCCAATAAGGAGAAAAGGTTAATCCGACAACAAGTCATCCAATAAAAGATTTTCCACAAAATGAACTTCCACTGCCAAGGGATCAAACTGCATTAGTTGTTTCTGCATTAGTTAAGATGTCTCTTGCTTCTAGCACCAAATATGTAGCAACTGTTAAAGATAATTTTGACTCCAGAAGCTTGACCTTTAGTTGTTTTCTTTCAATATGTTCACCTTAGTCACACGTGTGTTGGAAGAAAGAGTGGACGACACTGCTGGTATCGTCCAATCTAACCCTTTATGTTGGAATCTGTCTTTTATCCAATGGCGCGTCCAATCTAGTCTACCTATATGTCGTCTAATCTATTTAGTTTGTCTGTCAGATGGTTCATTAACAACGTTTTGTGTTGTAACTATTTTTTTGGGTTATTTTGTTATGTCTATACGCTCCTATAAGAGGAGTTTGTTAGTAGGTTTAAAGTGAGATAGAAGATGAAGATCTAGCAATGATTCTTTTAGCCTCTCTCCCTTCTTCCTACGAGAATTTTGTGAGTTCTCTTAGTGTTGGCAAGGACTCTATTACACTTGAAGAAGTCAAGTCCGTAATGACCCACCTCGTCGCTACGATATCACTACTCTAAATGCAATAATTTCAATTTTAATGAAAACTCTATTAATTTGATTATGAAAATGAGAGTAAATTTTTTTGCGATACTACATTGATCAGATAACGCACAAATACGTAAATAAATAAATATACATATATGTAAATTGAACCATTATATGTCATTCAGATGTCAGAACATAGTTTAGTTTTTTTACATGAATCTAAGCCTGAAATTTACATGCCCAACCAAAAAGAATCAAGGAACCAACTAAGAAAGAGTTGATAACAAAACACAACTCTCTCCCAAAATAAATTCCAATGTTATCATGTCGGCTTGGCGACTCCAACAAAAAAGATCTCCTTCCAACTTCACCTACTGCTACTCTTTTGCTCCCATGAACGAAGGTTCGCGATCATCACAGGTACCAACCACATAGTACAAAAATTGAAAGAGTGATTTTATTAGTTCAACACACACTCAACAAGCTAGTCATCAACTTTTTCCACAATTCAAATCAATTATGCTCAAAATGATGCATGCACACGACTCAACTCTCAAATGCAATGTAGTACCATTCACTTTGAAAATAGCCTCTCACTTAGGAAAATGATTCAGTAGTTTGTCAGGGTCACCCTGTCATGCACTGGACATTCCCCCCATGGTGATCAGCTTGAGTCACAAGGGAATTCCAAACCGAGTGACATGCGTCCTAGTACCCGCATTTTTATCCTCATAAAAATCACAGGTACACACTGCCTTCATTCTATTTTCATGCAATTATGAGGTATGAAACATGGGTCCATTAATGCACTGATCGTGGATAGAGACCGGAATTCTAAGCAATCACTTTCCCTCTCCAAGGATACTTAAAATTCTTAAACTCATCATCCTCCCTCCCAGGGATATTCAACAGTCATTGAACCCCCAATGTACATACATCCATCAAGATGACATAGTCAACATCAACATTATCTCTCATCAATGTCATCATCAACATCATCTCATCTTAATGTTATCATCAATATCAATATCATCTCAATCTCAATGTCATCAACAACAACAATATCATTTCATTTCAATATATCAACTACATCAGTATTATCTCATTTCAATATCATCAACCACATCAAAATTATCTCATTTCAACATCATCAATCACATCAACATTATCTCATTTCAACATCATCAACAACATCACCAGTAATCACATTTCACATCTATACTTATAACATATGCCTGAGATTCACATTCCTTAGGTCTTTAGACAACACAAACCTCATCCATTCACAATCTATAATACCACGAGATTGGTATTTTAGAAAAATTCTAAATTAAAGAGAAGGACTACAATATAGAAATCAAACTCTTATGCCTATTTAAAATTTAATAAAGAATTAAATAGAAAAACATATTATAAAATTTTGGGCAGAATCTCTTCTGTAATTAAGACTTTTCCCAAAAATCCAATCATTACAACAACAACTTTATTCACAATTTTATCCATTAATAACAAATTCATTGTATCCCATTAGTTTAAAACATAGTTTTTTCTTGAAAACCAGCACACAATAGGGACAAACATACATCCCCATAATTCGATTCCCTGACCCCAACTTGAAAACAATATGAACATCACACAAGAACTAACAGGGGGTGAATTGGTTGACCTAGTGTAATTAAAAATTCTTAAACAATCAGAGCTAAAAAGATCTTATCACAAAATAGTCCAAGAAAGCTTTCAACCAGTCAATCACCAATCCTTAAAGAATGCAATAAAAAACTTTTTCTTTTGATTGTGAAATGCTGCACCAACGAATGACAAGTTATAACCACAAGAAAAGATAAAAATGAAGTAGTCAATACAAAGATTTATATTGTTTCACTTCTCAACCAACAACCACAAGAAAATGCTGCATCCAGTTCTTCTAACCAACAAGTTAGAGTTCCACTAATAACAATCTGTTTCTTATAAGCCCTTACAACTACTCTTAAATCACACCTAGATTAAGAACGAGATATCTAACTCACATAGATTCTCTGTGATCAAGACATAGAGAGAAAAACTATCTCTACTATTATCTCTAGAAACATCTATTCTAGAAAAGCCTTAAGAAAAACTATTGTTATAGTTACACAAAAAGAAATTCAAAAAGAATTTACGAACAAGTTGTATGCAAAGAAATCACCTGATGATCCACTACTGATGTATGCAAAAGATTACCATACTTGAATCAATGGTGAAAGAAAACTACTTCAAAACTTTCCTTCCAAAATCTTCTTTTGAAACTTTACCCAAATAGAAATCCTCTTTAGAAATCTTGAAGCTTGAGCATTTGTGGGAATAACTCAGAATATCACTTTGAATATTTTCTTTCTTTAGAAAGCTTATGAAAATACTTTGATAATTCATTGTATCTTTTCAAAACACCCAACAACTAATTATAGAAAACTGTTGTAACTGCCAGTAATTGATTAACTCACTAATGTAATCGATTAAATTTACTTATGTAATCAATTATTTACTAATTTAATCGATTCAAGTGTTCTTGAACTTTTTGGAAAAGATTTATGAGCAATGTAGTCGATTATCATAGGAAGTCTTTGTTTCAAAACCCGTCAAGTAATTGATTACCACCATATCGTAATCGATTATCACAGGAAAACTATTTTGTGATTTTGTGTAGTGTAATCGTTTACCATACACTTGTAATCGATTAACGTGTTCTTTAAAACTTAAGTAATAGATTACCATTTACTGGTAATCGATTAAACCAGTGAGAAATTAAGCTGATGTAATGTCTACAACCATTAGACATTAAGTTTCCCAAATTGTAACACCCCGTAGGCCTCCGACATGTTAACATTAATAATATCAGATTAGCGCAGAGTCTCCAATTTATAAACAATAGCGGAAGCATAGAATCGTTTTCTTGATTTATTATGTATGGAATAATCAAAGCTTTAGCGTACAAAATAATACCATGCTGATCCAGTTTATCCAAAACCAACATAAATAAGACAGATAAC
>PYAF01000303.1:11107-39018 GCA_007407185.1 Glycine tomentella
TATCAATTCTCAAACTTGCAAAAATTTCAGATGATAAATGCTTTGAGGAAAAGGGAACAGAAAGAGCGCAGGGAAAGGGATTTGAGGGAAGGATTACAACTATATAAGTAAGACTTAGCAATTCAAAATCATTATCTTTTGATTGAAATTTATTTTGCAATATATATAGGCATACAATATATTTTGCTCGTTATTGCTCTTTATACAACACCCAAGAAAAAGGCATACAAGAAAAATGGGGTTTAAAATCGTAGGATTTTAAACCCCTTTTTTTTAAAAAAAAAAAAGCATTACAACGACGGTTATTATATTGACCGTCGTAGAAAGTTAAGAATTCTAAGACGGGTATTCTAATAACCGTCGTAGAAATTTTGATATTCAAAGACGGTTGTCGGCATCGGCCGTCGTAGAAAGTTCAGACATTCAAAGTCGGTTATCTGGAAACCGTCGTAAAATGGCTTGGTTTCAACGACGTACGATTCGACGACGGTTTATGAACCGTCGTAGTAAGGCTTATTTAACCGTCGTAGAATGACCCTGCTGTAGTAGTGATGTGTCCGGTCGATGTCTCCTCAATCTTCCTTTTTCTATTTGCACTTGAGTCCACCAAGCCATGGCATACCCCTCAAATTCTAATCTAGCCAACTTCATTTTCTTTTCTTCACTAAAATTGTGACAATCGAAAACTTGGTCAACTTTTATCTCCCAATCAAGGTAAGCTTTCGGGTCATTAGTACCTAGGAACTTGGCAAGTTTGAATTTCACATCTTCCATTCCTATTCCTCCTGTGCCTATGCCTTCTACCATCTTCATAGCCATCATCACTCCCTTAAGAAGAATGAGGTGACCTATGATATCTCCTTCTCTCCATGTCCTCTATTCTTCCACTCAACTCTTGAGTACTTTGTTGTATCTTATCAAAACATTCTCTCATCCTCCTTTCAACATTTCTTTTCAACCTATCCATTTGCTTAGCTAATGAAGCCATTAGCTTAGCAATTCTAGGTGAAGGAGGATCATTATCCTATCGGACACCATTGCTACAAGAAAAAGGTTAGTAAAACAAAATAATAATGGACCTTACCACTCACTAAGTGTTTACACTCTTCAACACTCGTGATTCACACTTGTAAGATTTTTTCTATAAGGTTCACTCTTGTCTTTTTCCACTCTCTAACTCTTCTTCAGCTATTGAAATTCAACCAAAGATTCCAATTCAATGAATATCCAAAGTGAAAGATGAAACAAATCCAAACTCAACTTAAGAGGTCAAGGAAAAAAGAAAACTCTAAGACAAAATCTTTGAATTTAGAAGATAAGTAATAAAAGCTCAACAAAAAAAGCACAACTCAAAAGGAAAGTCAAAGAAAGACAATGATGAAGATATATAAAAAAAATTTGGCTAGATATAAACCACTGTAATTATGCAAAAAGATAAGTACTATTAAGCAACAATAAACACACACTAAGAGAGAGAGCTTTTAAAAAAATTGGCTGGAAACTTTTTTTATACCTAAGTCCTCATATTTTTTTATATTTTTATTTTGACCCCATTATACTTTTTAATAATTGTCTTTTGATCCTTTGTATTTTCTTTTTTATGATCATTAACTTTTGATATTTGCACAAACGTCCCAAAACTTTCTAGACAGAAATTTATGAATCAAACTCACAAAATTTCTAGCAATGCTACGAGTTTCATGAAGAACACGAAGAACATGAAGAACAACCAACCCACATTCAAAACAACTTTGAATTCAACAAAATAATAGGGGAATTGAAGGCAATTGTAAGCTAAACTCAAAAATCACACAAGAAACACACAAAGAACAACAAACAAGCAAGAATCATAATTTTTTAATTTTCATTTTTCGAAAAAAAAATATAAATGAAAATGCAAATAACATGGATAAAAATCTTTACGAAATGCTTTCCAGAATCAAGCTCTGATTACCACATGATGACTACCAAGTCCTGAATGCTTGGGTAGGATCGTTTTTGTTTGCAAACTTCAAGACTCCATGAAATTGTTGTTTGAAACTTAAACATAAAAATGGATAAGATTAAGAATGGATGATGAATGACGCCACGATCCGTAACGGAGTGATAAGTCGGAGGAGGATTCGCCATAAAGGAAAGCTTCCTTGATAAGAATCAATTGGGTTTCATTCAAGAAGCAACAAGAGGATAAACTCTCAATGCAAGTAAAATGCTTAATTTCGTTCATCAAAGTTGGTTACATTCAGTTTTGGGGTAGCTATATATAGAAGAAAAAAAAACAATTCTAACTAAATGTAATCAATTAATACTACCTGCAATCGATTAATTACTCTTATGTAATCGATTAATGACAAATTCAATCGATTAATTTGTTCTTGAGTGTTCTGGAAGAATGTATGAACAAAATAATCAATTAATTCGTCATGTAATTGATTAAAACAGAGTGTTCCAGCACTATGTAATCGATTACATATAGATGATAATCGATTACAACAGACAAAACTTGCTAAGTAATCTATTATAGATAGATGATAATCTATTACAACAGACATGACTTCTTTTGTGTTTGCACTGAGTTGGTGTGCTTCTTCATGCTTGTCCAAAAGATACACGTTAGTTTTGATGTGGTCTTGAAGAGTTTGAGTTCTAACTCTTGTCATAGGTTCTTTAAAGCTAACCAAAGGAAGTTCTTCAACTCCTTCTTGACCTTGGGCTTGTAATGGACCTCTATCATTAACTAGTCCAGCCATAATTCTCTTGGTCATCTCTTTTTGAAGAAGCTTGACTTTGGACTTTGTCATTGGACCTTTCAATTCATGGAGTGCTTCCAGAACTTCATGATCCTTGGATAGTCCTCTATCATCAAGCGATGTTCAACCACTCTCTCCCACAACTTCATAGTATGACTCATAAGCTTAATGTCTCTATAGTTAGAAGAATCCTGGATATCTCTCTTGTTTTTGTAAATAGGCAGGCACAAGCATATTTTTCCTTCAAGCATCAAACATCTTATTTGTTTGAAGAATTTTATTGAAACGATTGGTCAGTCATTTTACTGCCACCTCCCTCAGGCCTCTCCACATTTTAATAGGGACACCATTAGGTCGCAAAACTTTATTATTCTTCATCGTCTTTAAAGCTTCTTTAACTTCATGTGTATTAATTTTGCGCACCAATCTTCTATTCAGATAATCATAAGTGTCCTTCAAGTCCATCTCACTTTTATCGTCATCTCCATTAAAACGTTTGTTAAAGTAGTTCATCCATCTTCCATTTACATCTTCATCTCTTATCAATTTTTTTTTTATTTTCATCCTTGATGTATCTAACTTGAGTAAGGCTTGTATTCTTCTTATCCCTCATTTTTGAAAGTTTGTTTATACCTTTCTCATCATCCTTGCTCCAAAAATTTTATACAAATTGGCGAAAATGTTACCTCTAACTTTTCACATTGTTTTTTTTTGTTTTTTTTTCGCTAATCTAAACTTTACATATAGCGTTATCTCCTAACAAACTTTACATGCTAAGTTTTGATGAAGGGAAAGGATGTGGTTTCAAGCTTTTAATATAGCTCCAAGTCCAAAATTATCAAATTCTGAAGAGTGTAATTTATTTACTACAACGTTCCTATCTATCTCAAAGATCACTTCATTCAGCTCCATTAATTGAAACTCCCCATCACAAGGCATAAAAAAGGCCCAAAGCTTCCCTTTTCTTGACCTTACAAAATATGTTTTGCCAATTTGTTCTGGCAATAACAAACTGACCTGAGTTATCTCTGATACCCATGCAAGTCCCAAATAGTCTTTTGATTACGAATTGAGAGATGCATCCACATTGTACTTGAAAACTCCATGATTTGGTGTCGTCCACAACACCTTTTGCATGACATATGAAGCTTCATTTTGAGAAATATTACTGTGCAACCCTTTAGCCATTCTCCAATCTCTAAGAACATCTAAAGTATGAGTGATAGTTTGCACCACATTATAGTACTCTTTATCCTTCCACAACTTACCATTCCTGATTATCCACATACTCCATCAGTCATACTGGCACTACTACAAAAGCTAGATTCTAAGTCGGCCAGTTAACGACGGTTCTTTAAAAACCGACCTAGTATGGTATGCGGTGGCAATTTCGTAATTATTTGAACAGTGATACGCAAACGAAGTCGGTTTATACGATGACCGACCTTGTATTTAGCTATTCAAAGTCGGTTTCCATAATAACCGACTTTGATTCCTTTTTAATAATAAAAAATCCGAACATCTTCCTAGCTGTTTCACTCCACTTATAACCCTAAAATCTCCTTCTACAGTCTCTCTCGCTGCTGCCGTCCCCGACTCCTCCATCCGCTCCTTCTTTCCTGCCTTTCACGCGCATTCTCCCATGTCAGTGAGTGACGAACTATGCGACTTCGGCGTCATCGCATCCAGCCTCCGTCTCCTCTTTGGCTTCCTCCGTCACAGGTACTGGTACTCTTCTTCGTTGATTTATGCCCCAAGAACCTGGCTTCCATTGTTTGAACTCTCCTTTTGTTGTCAATAGGTACATGTGATTGGAGCTTGTTCCCTTTTGTTTCCGCTATCGTCGTCGATTTCCCATTAGGTGAGTGTATTCTATCATCAATTTACTTTTAATTTTTTGAAGCAAAGGGTTTGGGTTTGGGATTAGTTTGTATGCGTGTTGTTCTGGGTTAGGGGTTTTGGGTATGATGTGTGGCTTGCCAATGTTCATGGGACAAGATACAGCAGCGGGCACACATTGCTTATTCCTAATGACTCGGTTCTTTTCCTTATGAGATACATGCATTTTACTTTTCAGACTTTGATTTGAGTGACCAAGTTGATATATACCACCGACTTCATCTTCTTTATGAATCTATCTATGTAGGTGCAGCAGACCTCACTTCACTTCTCGGAGTGGCCAGCCCCACCCCCGTTCCTATTTTCTGTTCTTTTTCTTTCTTTCGTTTGTAGTCTCATGTTTTGACTGAAATTGTTGATTTATTCCATATTTTGTGAATTTAGTCTTGGTGAAACCTAATCGTTTGATCCTGTGAGCGTTCCTATTTGGTTTGTCAACATCACAGTAAGCCAATGCTTCGATTTTGCATTAATCTTTTTTTTTTTATTAATTGTTGATTCATTCCACATTTAGTGAATTTAGTCTTGGTGTTTGTTCAGTATGGTCATGGTGCGGTTGTGTTTGAATTCAGTCTTTATATTGTTTTCTTTTATTCCCCTTTTGGTTTTGGTTTCTTTCCCATGAATGAATAAAATGAAGTTTTGTGACTGCACTCAGAATTGTGCTTTATGGCTTCTAAATTTTAATTCTTGGCATAGGGTGTAGTAGATTGGTGTGTGTATTGTGGTTCCAAGAGAATGGCAAAGAGGAGATGATGTTCTTGTGCATAGAAAATGAGAGAGGGTCCAAGAGAGTTTTTGATTTTTTGTCTTCTGTTTTCTCTAGTGCTGCTGTGTTAGTTTTGGTTTTCAATTTTGGTTGTTGATGGGTTTTCATGGTGAAAGAAAGGAGAGAGGTTGGGAGTGTAGTGTTTGTGTTGTGTGAACTGTGATCTGTGTTCATTTTGGTGCTGCTGGACATTAGAGACCAGCTATAAGACTTGTGGGAAGAGGATAGGTTCCTATATAAGAAAAATTTGCTAAAGGGTGGGTAGTGCTATTGCCTAGTTTTGTCATATGTCTGTGATTGCTGCGGAAATTGTGGAGAAGGGTAAGGGAATCTCAGTTTAGTTTCAATCTCTTGTTTTGTGTGTCTTTCTGTGTTAGGTGGAGGTTCTTTTTTTCCTTTACTTGTTATCTCTTTTGTTCTTCTCCTGAAGCTTTGATATAGTTGACCAAAATTAAGCAATTATAATAAACTATAATTCTTTGAAATCATAATTATGTTTTATGAATGCTATTGTTCAGTCCCGTAATCAACTACTTATCTGCAACATGGGCACTGCTTAATATGGTTCTATCATTGTCATAATTGATATGTTATGGCTAGGCTGCTTCTTTTTTGGATTTTTTAAATGAGTAACAAATATATTGAAGGCAAGCAAGAGTGCAATTTTGGATTTATACTGTTCCTACCATCTAATTGAGATCTTTAACCTCCACTTCCACTGTACTTTATCAATACCAAGACAATACTTGTGCTCTGCCCTCTTGCCTACTGAACATATTGGCATAGACTAGTTAAATGGCTGCTCAAATAAGTTGAAATTCTTGAGAAATCAAATCATCACTGTAACTTTGATGCAATGTATTATAATAGAATGTAGATGGCATATGAGTGTAATTTTGATGCACATAGCCAGCCACATCGCCTTGATGTGCCAGATATTTACCCTCACTCAGAATTGTGTTTTTATGGCTTCTAAATTTTACTTCTTTGTGTAGGGTTTAGTAGACAAACAAAACTGTTATTATTAGTATTATTATGAAGTGTACGAGACTCTGATTCCCAACCATTTCCAAAGGGGAAATAATTCTCCCTTTTCTGGACTTCACATTATTGTCAGTGGCTCTACGATTGTAACAGCTTGTAACTAGGATAGCTTCTCTAGTCAGTATGAGTTGGCTATATCTCTGAATCTCTGATCCATTTATCTTTAGTTATATTATAATTAAAAATTTCAAAAAAATTAAAAATTAAAAAAAAATTTCAAAGTCGGTTTTTAAAAAATCGACTTTGTAGCCTTCGGTATACTACGACGTCTAATACAAAGTCGGTTACAAAACCGACTTTAAATGGCTCAAATAACCGACTTTAAATGGTCGTGCTGTAGTAGTGTGGCCAGTGGCCACTACTCATTTTTGCCGATCTAGCTTGCTTAGCAACAAAGACCAAGCAAAGAAGATATGCCAACTATTTTCTAAACCAAAATCACAGTAAACACAATTAGTTGGACAGTCAATACCTTTGGCTCACAACTTAAGTCGAGTGGGAATACAGTCCCCACAAGCTCATTTACGTGGGTTGCGTTCATTACAATCAAAGCACTATTAAAGTATTCATTTCTATCAAAGCACTTTGTTTTTGTTTAATCGAGTCTAACAAAGTTCAGATATCTTGGGTTGATTTGATTTGTTTAAGCATACGGTTTGTAAACTTCATTTGGTGTTTTAGTTGGTTGATGTTTTAATTTGTAATTTGAGTTGAGGTCTTTCATGGTTTGATTAGAAAATTGTATATGTTTTGACAATTCTTCCATTGCTTTGCAGATCTGTTTCATTTGTATAAATTTTCTTAAAATTTAATAAAAAAAATTGTGGTAGTTATTAAAAGCTATTACTATTGTAAAGTAATTGTAATAATTATTTTAAAATTCAAAATACTAATCATATTAATAGAAAATCAACAAAAAGACCCAAATAAAACATTAAAAAACATAAATAAAAAAAATCAAAGTAAAACTCAATTTAATGAACTAAAATATAAAGAATCAATGATGACATTTAGTCTTATTTTTAACACATCTCTTTTTTGTGCGATGTTTCTCCTACTAAAACTGTTGTGTCTCCTACTAAAACTGTTAAATTTTTATGTTTGTTCTTTTGACTTCTAGGAAAGCTAATTAATATTTCATATTATCTTTTTTTAATGTTTTTATTTATCAATTAATATAACTAACTCATTTATTTTTTATTGAAACTTTATTGATCATAATTTTTTTTAAAATTTTTAATAGCTTCTTTAATAGGGGACTAACTCGTCTCTTAATTATATAAATTTTATTGATTAACTTTTCAATACAATATATTATTATTATAAGTAAATAATTTAAATCCCTATATTTATTATTAATAAAAATGTATAATAATGTTGCTATAAAAATGTATAGTAATGTTATTACTTTTTGGATGTGCAAATATATTTTTTGAATTAGTACGTAGTTCTATGCAATGTTTCACACCTTTATGTCGGAATTATCCCTCTTGATCCAATTTCGTTAGTAATTAAGCATCTAATACATTATCCCTCCAGAAAACAAAGGATATGATGCATTCTTTTGAATGTATTAACGATGAATTGAAAACATTAACAACGGAAATGACGCAGTGCATTGCACCTGAATAAAGCCAAGCAAAATTCACCTTTTATTATGCAAGTAGCATACAAAATTTTGTATAACATGACACTCACTCCACACTATATTCATCTTTTCCCAAAATGTAACTAACCGTATGAAAAGTACATAAATCAAATCACCCTCCAAAAAATAAATAAAAATAAAGACAATTTATTTTCAAAGCGGGAAACTATATATGTTCAAACCAGGTCATCAGAAATGGTAAATGATAGAGAAAACACAAGAGTGAAGCTATTGAAGCCATGAAAGGAGACCTAACTCCTTTGCTCGTACATGTGTGCATGATTATCCCTTGGAGCTGGAGGGACTAATTCCACTTCTTTTCTAACTTCTTCTCACATCCCCACACCCAACATTTAACATTGCCTCTTCCTCCCCCACTACCTCCACCCCAACCCCAACCCTCACCACTACCGCCACCTCCACCGCCGCCACCGCTTCCGCCACCACCTCCTCCTCCTCCTCCACTTCCACCACCTCCGCCTCCTCCTCCACCTCCACCACTTCCACTCCCTCCTCCCCATCCATGACCTCCACCTCCTCCTCCTCCACCACCACCACCTCCACCCCCTCCTCCACCACTTCCTCCGCCCCATCCATGACCTTGTCCATTTCCTCCTCCTCCTCCTCCACCACCACCTCCACCGCCACCCCCACCACCACCACCTCCCCCACCTCTTCTTTTTCGCCCTTTATGTCCACCTTTTCCACTCCCACCACCATTTCCTCCACCTCCTCCACCACCTCCTCCTCCTTTTCCATCATTTCCCCCACTGAACTTCCTTTCACCTAATAACATCTCCGACGAATTTGTCTCACTTACACCAACATCTCCCCCCAAACCACCACCAGAAACTTCAGCGGTATAGTTGACAATGCCACCCTTTGTCTCATGAAAATCATTTTTCACATCAGCCAAACAAGGACTTGCGATCACAGCAACCACAAGAAGCACCCCAAACACAAACACAAACACAGTGCTCCTCATATTATCCTCCATGTCTTGGCTTTGCCGGATGATGATGCATTAACACTTACCCGATACCACCCTTTTATACCCTTCGCATTGCAGTGGTAGCACTCCTTTATTCCCATTCAAAAACCTAAATTCCCCACACTAACAAACTCAAAGCCACAAAAGCCCATAATCCTTCCATAAGGCTGCAAAAGTTAGGCCACAGCGATGATGAATGAAGACAAGATAACTTTGATTTGCCTTCAAGTGCAATTTTTGTCCCCACCTCTATTGTCCCTGTGCAATGCAATCGAGAGCTTATAATTAAAATATCACACTAGTACGTAAAATCTCGATCTCTCTCCCAGTTCGTGCCTAGGACGACACACATATAATTACTCTAACTTCAATTTCTTTATTACTTAGTTGACTTGACTTTATTTGAAAATGTTTTCCTAATGAGTGCAGCATCCGAGAATGAATACCTTATCGGTTTAAGACAGCAATTATCTTAGTGAGAGACAATAAACATTCACGAAGGACCACGGTGATGTCTTTATCTCCACATGCATACCTTTTTATAGCTATAGATTAGCATAAATGATAAATTAATGTTATGGAATTTATTTTATTTTAGTCTTGATAGCTGTATTATATGTTGATTGTAGTGTGCTTATTTTGTTTGTCCGCTTTATTTTTTTTTAACTTTTTGTTTGTCCTATATATGTACCACTTTTGCAACTTGAACGCTTCTGGTCAAGGGTTTAATCACTGTTACACGTGTAATCTTTAGTAATTTTTTTAACATTTAATAAAAATATTGTTAAAAATCTTTGATAACTTTCAAAAAATATCATCAAATTATAAATAAATATTATTAATATAATTTTAAAATATTTTATCCCATGTTGCATATAACCTATATTCTTAAAGCCTTAATTTTTTTTAGCAATATAAGTTATACGTAATATTTAATGAAATATAACAAAAAAATATATTAATAACATTTATTCATAATTATGATATTTTTATTGAATATTAAATAAACAAAAATATCACTAAAAGATCACATATGTAATTGTGAATTAAGTTGAGGTCATACCGTCGTAGTGATGTTGCAATAATTTTGTTGGGATTCTTAATATTGAGAAAATTTGCGAATAATAAAACCTAACATTGCAGTTGAAATCGCGTCACATACCATTTTTTAAAACAAAGTTGCAAGTCGATAAGCAAAGACATTCACGATGCTCTCTCTCTATATATGTATAAAGCGTAAAGCACATGGGATGGACATGTTGTTCGGTGGGGTGGTGTTGGCTTTTTCTTAACGATTAAAATTTTCGTGCAACCTGTGATAGTGGCGGCGTAATAAAGATTTACATGTGGAGGACATTAACAATATATATTGAATTAGATGAAAAGGGAAGATGGTAGTGGAGGTAATGCATGCCAGTGTTGCCTTAGTGAAGTGACTTAAATTTTTCAAGTGCATTATTATACAGAAATGAGTTCCAATCTACGGGTTCGGTTTTGATGCCAATGGGAAGGTGGATTAGCTGTCCATGCCATTATTTCTATGTATGGAGGAGATATTCCCTTCTTCTCATGCTATTGCTTGTGCTTCGGTGCTCTTGTGGGTCTCAAACAAATAATCTGCTGTGTGTGTGAACCGTCAAATTAGTTCATCAAATTATAATAGTTGAATTAGCTTTTAAAATTATACAAACGAAATTTTAGTTCTTAAATTTAGGAAATAGCCGGCACTTTTTAATTCTGAATGTCAAGGATTTGTCAAAGAACAAATTAGCAGTGTTGATTTTTTATTAGTAGAAATTGAAGATAGATAAAAAAATAAAAAAATTTATAACAATTCACACATTTTGTAAATCAAATGAATTAGATTCTTCAGTGGATTTGTTATTAGGAAATAAAGGGACTTAACTATCAGAAAAATTATCACCAATGAACCACCGAACGAATTGCATAAATGAATTTGACATCATACTTCAATCCAAAATCTTAAAGCATTAGGTTAATAGGTCTTTTTACTTATATTTTTTTCAATTTTCTCATTCCCACTAAATGTGAGACTTTACCTTCACACTTGAACTCCAACAATCTTTCTCCCAAGTGTGAGTCTCTTGCACATGATAACTCTCCATCAAGCGAAAGCCTTTTACCATCCACAAGTACTCAATGGTGGCCTGAGAGCCAATATCCTCTAGTTACATACACCGTTACTCCACCACTTCACGATCACAAGACACGTTGTCTGACCTCTACTTCCAAAAATACTTTCGATACAAGGGATTCACATGCCTATATCCATCCTCAATCTGCGTCTGAAGTTCCAAATGAAAGCAAATATATATCATGATCTAATACAACATTAAAGAATGTAGACTTCATTTAATATTGTGTCTGATATTCATTTACAGAAACTATCTTACAAGACATTCTCCTAAGATCTTTCTAATCCCATGAAGAATAAATGAAGTCAAAGAGCTTTTGAGTTTCAAACAATATCAAAAGATGCGCTCTAGTGTGATAGACTTGCCCTGACGTAAAGGAAGTGGCTCCCTACTAAACTGTTCCTGAAGGAAGCTAAAGAAAGTGTTTTTTCAGCATGAAGGAAACATGCCTTTAGTGCAAACATTAAATGCTCCAACGACCACAATTTTCATATGCAAGCTCACTCAAATGAAGAAATATATTCATGTAAAGACAACAAACAATTGAAGAAGATGACCTATAAATACCAGAAACTTTGAAGAACTAGGTTACAAACTTATATGTTATCATTCAAATTCTTTTTGTAAAAAGTTTTTGGTATATTGTTGTAAAGTTAAAAAACTCTCAAAACACCTTGAAGATCTTGAAAGAAAAGACTAAGTGTTAGACGATTAAGAACTAGTTAGTGAGGTTCTAATTTTTTTAGAGCTAGCAATGACTTAGTAGAACAAAGAATAATGAGTTGTTCAAGCTTGGTGATAAGCTTGGTTTGTAAGAGCCAAAAGTGGCAGTGAAAAATACTTGAAACCTTGAGTTAGTGAAACTTAGTAGTTTACCAAGAACTGAACGTAGACTTGGTGGTTGAGATAAACTAGTATAAATCCTCGTGTCTTATAACTTTCTTGTTCTCCTTGTGTTTAAATTGACCAAGGGTTCAAATTTGATTTTGTTTTTTAAAACATTTTTTGTTTGCATTTGAATCCATCATGTGACTCATCAGTCTATTACCAAAATATGTTATCTGTTTTCAAAGTTATTTAAAACGATAGCTTTATGTTTGCGAAAATGGTTTAGAAAATTTTTAAAAATCACAATTCAACCATCTTGCTTGTGATATTTGCCTTTATATTTTTTTAAATTGGGCCTGGCTTCCATATGGACCTCACCAATCAAAGTGATGATTTCTGAATTTGTAAATCTGATTGGTGAGGTTCAATTGCTATGCCACATAGGTACTACGCTTGTTTTAAAAATAATAGAAACATGTCCAAACCACTAACATTGTCTATAAATTATGAATATTATAGAAAAAATGAAGAAAAAACTAACTACCATGTTTCAAAAAATGAATGGAGACACATGACAAAAAAGTGAACTTAGAGCTGTCAAATCATATGATTCAACCCACCCACCTCAGCTCGTTTAATAGGTGGGTCAACACAACTTGGCCCACCTCTTGATGAGTCTAAAAATATTGTTGGCCCGACCTGGCTTAATGGATTGGTGGATTAAACGGGTTATCCACTTAAAATAAATAAAAAATCAGTTTCGTCCAATATGCAAATTCCATACAAGATCGGTGCCAATTTATTTAGATTTGCCCCAATTTTTCCAAATCTGAAAAATTCAAAACAAGAACATAATGTAAAATTTTGAACTACTAGTAATCAAATATTGTGAGTCATTGTTCATAAATTGTAAAGCTGAAATCAAATCATTAAAAGAAACATATAGAATCTATACAAGAGAGAAAGAGTTTCCACTTCCATTGCAAAAAAATTTAAAACACCGAAGTGAGTACATAGTTACACAGAAAACAAATGTTAAGGGATAGGAAAGTTAGCACGATGGGAGCAGTGATGCAGTGGGGAATGAAAGAAGAAGAAATAACCAAAAAGGGAAGCTAGCACGACGAGAGCAGTGGCATGGTGGGAACGGTGGGGTTTGAGGCTAAAGAGAATGAAAGGAGAAGAAAGTACCCTAACAATGAAGAGGGAAGTTGAGGCATAAGGGGGAGGCAATTTGAGTGCATTATTGTTTCTTTCACCTGTGAGGAGTGATTTGAGTGGTGTGTGCCTTAGTGGGCTAGGTTTTAATAAGGGCAAAAAAATTGCAGCCCAACCTGCCTCAAACCTACCACAAGCTGATGAAGTGATAAACTTCATACACCATTAAGTTTTCTTATACAGCACTTAATACTTTTAAAACCCAAAAATACCCTCAGCAGCTTTCCTTTTATATTTGTGTGGGTGCACAATGTGGTTTTTTTTCCCGTTATTCTGTTCAAGTAGTTCGTTCTGGTGCGGCTGCGATTTTTGAAAGGCTGTGCATTGGTGGTAGTTGGTTGCATTTAGTTGAGTTGGTCGGAACTTTGGCGTGGTGGTGGCCCTCGGAGTCGTCGTCGGTGGTTGCAGAGGTGAGTTTTGGTGTTTATTGTTGGTTACGGATTCGGGAATCCGTGAAGTTCACACGGATCAGGTAATCCGTATGGCTCATACGGATGATACAATCCATAAGAACCATACGGATTAGGTGATCTGTATGACCTTTACGGATTGTAGGATCTGAAAATAGAATGAACACTTATGCAAATAACCAGGAGGGGGTGAATTGGTTTTTCCTCGGAGCTTTTAAAATTTAAAACAAATTTTGTACACAGCGGAAAACTTTGAAAGAAGGATCGTATCTTAACCAATTAAGAAATCAAACTTTTTAATATCAACTTTTATCTCAATCAACCCACTCTTGAGCTTAACCCAATCTTGTGATGTTAACAAAAATAATACTTCAAGAACAATATGAATATGAACAGAAAATTACAATTACACACAAGATTTATGCTAGTTCACTTCTCAACCCCGGAGGCTACATCCAGTTTTACTTCTAATCAACCTTGATTAGAGTTTCCACTATAACAAAATGAATATCTTTACAAGCAAACACTAGATACCTATCTAACAAAATGAATCTCTTTTACCCACCCTAGGTAAAATTCAAAATCTAAACCTATAGACTTCTCAAAAGATCTAAAAGAACCAGAGATCCTCTCTCTGTTCTACCCACTAGATACCTATCTAGCAATGCTTTAAAGATACAAATTGTTATATCAACAACCAACCAACAAGACAAACAATTTCTAAACAAAATTACAAAGAAATTGATTCAAGAAAGATATCACCTGTGTATCCTCAGTGAAATGAATGAGTTTAAATGATCAAACCAGACTGAGAATGAATGTCATGATCTTTCTTGATGACTTCTTTTTGACAAATGAGGCTTTAACCAAAACTAATCATGAAAAGATGACTCAACACATGAGATTCTTCATGATTCTTGAAACCATTATCAATGAATGTTTCTAAAGAGCCTTGGTGCTTTTGAAATCTCCAGAGAATGTGTTTACAAGGCTTAACTAAAAGTCTCTCTTCTCTTAATGAGTTGCTTCTATTTATAAAAAACAGAATTAACTGACTGTAATCGATTATTCCGTAAGAGTAATCGATTATTTTAATTAATGTAATCGATTAAAGTTCCAAAATAATCGATTAAAGTGTTCATGTGAAATCTGGAAAAAATGTTAAGAACAAATAATCGATTAACTTGTGTCGTAATCGATTATTCCAGAGGATCTGGATTTTTTGAAGCACTGAAGTAATCGATTAATACTCAAATAATCAAATAACACAGGGAGTGTGAAAAACGTATCAATGCTTATTTAATCGATTACAATACTCTGGTAATCGATTAAACCAGATAAACTTTCTTCTGAAAATTATGCAGATGGGCATATAATCGATTAATCCGTCACGTAATCGATTAACACAGAACGACTTAACAAAGTCAGCTGAATATAATCGATTACAAGAATTTGGTAATCGATTAAAGTATTCATATCTTTATATGCAGTTCTGTAATCAAGCAATTAATCGATTAAGTTCAATCAGTAATCGATTAAAATAGTGTAAAACACTTTTTATGAAAACTTTAATGCTTTAATGTCATGCCAAATGATTCATGTAATATGTGTTACCTAATCATGAATTAATGAGCTAATGTATGCATGACTTATTCAACTTATGTGAGGAATGAGGGATTTCATCTTTCTTGAACCAAGCTTTTAAACAAAGTACATATGTCATCAATTTGAGTGGGCATGTAAAATCAAAACTTAAGAATATCTTGACTTGATTCTTCATGATCTTCCTCAACCTCTTCATCAAATCTAACAGGATTCGTATGGCTCATACGGATGATACAATCCGTAAAGTCTATACAGATCACCTAATCCATATGGTTCTTACGGATTGTATAATTCGTATGAGCCATACGGATTACCTGATCCGTATGGGCTTCACGGATTGTAGAATCCATATTTTTTAAAATGAATAATTTAAAAAAAAATAGGAAAAATGGTTAAAAATGAATTTAAGTAAAATGTACCCTAATTTTATAAATTATTTGATCATTTGTTAAATTGTGATGTTGACAATTTGATCATTTGTTAAATCACAAAACTTTGTAAAAAAATATGTATTGAATTACATTGTGTATTGAATTACATTTGAGTTTAATTTTATAAATTATTTTAGTGACTAAATACAAAAGAAATTTGTGGATTGTTTATGTAATTGGTGATCTCTTAGACTTTAGTGATTTATTTAAAATATGTTAATTTATGGATTGGCTATGGAAATTGTGATGTTTATTAGAAAGTGTTATTATCATCCATGTATGTGTTTTTAGTAATGAAGCTTAAAATTTGTAGTTGTTAGGATGGACAGTGATGACTGGATTTATGAAAGTATTTTGTCTGAAGAAAATGGTATGGATGAAGACATCGGAGCGGACCATGATGCGTGTGAAGACAATAATTGTGTAATTGATTGTTTTGCAGCGTTCAACACGACTGATGTATTTATGTCATTTTGAATGTAGTACATTCTGTGAAATGATTAAAATATTAAAGATGAAATATTAATTTGTGTAGGTTTTTGAGTCATGTGATGCGGTATTGAAATGGGCTCGGAATATTGCAAATGAGAATGGTTTCATAGCTGTGATAATGAGGAGTGATACATCGACGGGAAAAATAGGAAGGACATCATTTGTGTTAATTGGCTGTGAAAGGAGTGAAAAGTATAGACCATGGAGAAAAGGTTTCACACCTTCAACGACTAGTACTAGAAAATGTGAGTGTCCGTTTAAGTTGCTAGGCAAACCAGTCCTGGGAGGTCAAGGTTGGATGGTGAACCTTATATGTGGCATTCATAACCATGCTTTGGCTAAGTTATTTTGTGGACACCCATATACTGGTCGACTAAGTCAGGAGGAGAAGATAATTGTTGCTGATATGACAAGGTCGATGGTGAAACTCAAAAATATTCTTCTAACTTTGAAGGAGCACAATGAGAATAATTATACAACTTTGAAGCAAGTATACAATGCAAGATATGCATACCGCACACGTACAAGAGGTAATAATACTGAAATGCAACAACTTATGAAACTTCTTGAATGTGACATGTATACTCATTGGCATAGATCAAAGGATGAAAATGTTGTACGTGACTTGTTTTGGGCACATCCGGATGCAATACAATTGAGCAATGCATATCATATGGTGTTCTTGATAGACAACACATACAAAACAAACAGGTATAGACTACCTTTGCTTGACATTGTTAGTGTCACACCTATTGGGATGGCATTCTCTGCTGCATTTGCCTATTTAGAGGAGGAACGTACGAAAAATGTTGTATGGGCCCTTGAACGGTTTAGAGGGATTTTTCTTAAAAGTGAATTTTTCCCTAAGGTCATTGTTACGGATAGAGATTTAGCATTAATGAGTGCAGTTGAAATCGTTTTTCCAGAGGCAACCAATTTACTGTGTAGGTTTCACATTAACAAGAATGTGAAGGCAAAATGCAAAACTTACATTCGACAACAGAATGCATGGGATTATATGATGGAAGCATGGGGAAGTGTTGTCGACTGTGCTAAGGAGAATGAATTTGATGATTATGTTATGAAGTTTGAGGTTGCATGTGCTCCGTGGCCAATGTTCGTTGATTACGTGAAGGACACTTGGTTGAATCCCCACAAAGAAAAATTTGTGACAGCCTGGACAAACAAAGTCATGCATTTTGGAAATACAACAACAAACAGGTAACTTTTGCTTACGACAAACAATAAGTCTTTGAAATTCTATTGATGTCCATCATAAATTGCAGGGTTGAGTCAGCCCATTGGACCTTAAAGTGGCTATTACAAAATAGTCTTGGTGATCTGTGCACTGTTTAGGATGCGATGAACAATATGATCACGTTGCAACATACTGAAATCAAGGCATCTTTGGAAAGAAGTACACATGTGGTTGGACATGTTTTTAAAGTAACGTTATACAAGAGACTTATTGGCATGGAGTCCAGGTATGCGTTAAATCAAATTGTTGCTGAGTATGAGAGGGTGAATTATGCTGGAAAAAACCCATCTCGTTGTGGATGTGTGCTGAGAACATCGTATGGTTTGCCTTGTGCATGTGAGCTATCTAAGTATGTTATTGGGAGCATTCCAATTAACACCGTCTATATGTTTTGGCGGAGATTAAACTTTTCAGACAATGGTGCAAATGAATACCAAGTCAGCATAACAGATGAGATGGAAGCCATATCTAATCGTTTTCAAAAGCTTGATTTGTGTGGTAAAATTACACTTAAGTCTAAGCTTAAAGAAATTGCGTACCCTGATTTGAATTCCATGTGCCCTCCACCTGATAAGGTCAAAACTAAAGGTGCTCAAAAGAAAAACATCTCGAAGCACCAACGTTCTACCAGAAGGGACCCGTCTTACTCTGAGTATGTCGATGAGTTACATTCTGTGCAAAACAGTGCAGTTCCTGATCTGATGTTCTAAGGAAAAACCGGATGGTTCCTATGCTCGATCAATTTCATCCATTTATGCATAAATTTATTGTAGACATAACTGATGTAAAAGCTAATGGTAACTATGGATATCGAGTCATTGCTACCTTATTAGGTTATGGTGAAGAGGCTTGGTCATTAGTACGCAATCATCTGCTGAAGGAACTTGCACAATGGACCGATCAATATATAGCTTTGTTTGGTGGGATACATAGGTTTAAATGTTAAAGCGGTCCTTACTAGTTGATGGATTGTCCAAGGTGAAACTTCCTTTTTCTTTGACATGATTTCCCAATAATTCAAAACCTATAGTGCTTTTTTCATATTTAATTAACTGATAATGTGTAGGTAACGATGGATAAGTGGATGGATATTACAAACATGGGTCATGTGATTGCATCAAGATATAACATCATTGTAGTATCCCTGTCACTGCAGCAAAGTATGACGTTTTTTTCCTTTAAGAGGCCAACCTCCTAGAGATCCATGAGTTCATCGAATTTTGTGCATTGGTCATGTGTTTGGAAATCATTTTGTTAAGGTAAGACATAAAGTGTTTAATTTTCATGCATGTAGTTAATTTTACGGAATTCATGATTTGTGTTTGAAATTGTTTAAAACAGGTTACTTTGACCGACAATTGTCCTTTACCCTTGACGGCATGTTTGTGGGGTAGTCACTGTACCACCGAAGCTCAGCAGTGGCCCTACCATTACATTGATCGAATGTAAATGTATACCAAATCGATGAGGTTACCCACATAATATGTTGATTTGGGAGATGTATAGACATTTAATTAACAATGGAAATGCATGTCTTTAGTGATTAAATTTTGTTCAATGATAAAAAACATCTTTCATCAATTGATGTTTTAAGTAACTAAAGAAGATAGTAATCACAATAAGGTGTTCAATACATAAATGTCATATAACAAGGTTTGTCAATCCATGTCCAATACATAAATGTCAAAGAAAATATATGTCAATGGCTGTCGAATACATGAAAGTGAAACAAAATGTGTCAACCGCGGTCACCGGAAGGCCTCCTCCTTGGCCTAATAGTGGGTCTAGCTCGAGTGTACACGTTGCCATCGGCTCTGACACCACGGACTAGATGCAGCAGTTGCTCCGTCATGGAGTATGCATATGTGCCTTCTTTGACCATACGCATGTCAAGCATGTGTTGCAAGCCCTCAACAACACATTGGCACACGTTCTACAAAAAAAAAATCATTTTAGTCAAGCAAAGCATTAAGAATAAATCCACAATGAATATACAAGTTAAATAATTGAATTGCATTTGTATTACCACTGCATAAACTGGCCTCTGGACATCCACCTCTGTCTGTGACTCGGACTGTCTGGCGGCATCAGCAGAAGCATCATGTGTCTGGGTGGCTAGAATCTACTGTGCTGGTGGCATCTGGGCATGAAACTCCTCATATCGAGACAGAGTCATGAATGGGTGGGAGATGCGGAAGAACCACCCCATATATGCAGCATCACAATGCCCTGGATAATCAACCAACTCTCCGGTTGGCATAACGTGCTCTACGATGTGGACCCACCTGTCTTCAACGTCTTCAATAGAAGGAACATCAGACACAGGCAGGGGTGGAATATGTTGAACAGTGCTGAACAGTAGTCTGTCGCAGGAAATGGTGATGTTATGCTGACACTAAGCAGAAGGAGCTTTCTTCACTTACCCTCTTGCTTTGTTGATTAAGGCGGTGACTGAATTGAACTTAGTCATCTTCAAGATTGATGCAAAATGAGGTTTCTCCAGTTACCCTTTTGCCATTCATTCATCATCAAGATTGATGTCGAAGCAGTCGTCTTCATTCTGATAGAAATCATTGGCCGATTGTGAAGAGTCTTCAGCGAGCTGTTTGGATTGCTTCTTGGATGAGGAGCATGCGTCTTCGTTCTCCTTTTCCAAGAGATTAATGATCATTTTCATATTCTCCTTGAACTTCTCTTTAGAGGTAGAGGATGCCAAGGCGGCTATGACTTGTGATCTTTGATTGAGGAACTTGCAAGCTTCTGGATCTGTTGCTTTGGTTAGGGTTGGGTGCTGTTTAAACCAAAGCGATACCTGTTCAGGATTAGCTCTTGAATGGTCAAACTGAGACCACCACTTGAAAAGAGCTTGTCTGCGAAGCATTGGCAATTGTCCCTTGACCGAAACGTTACCATAGATATATCGCCATTAGAAGATCCAAGCGAGAGACAGATTACTGAAGAAGTGTAAGTCCACCGGAAATGGATCATTATCGGGGTGCTCAAACTTCTTAGTAAAGATTGTCAGGCCAGATACTACCTCAAAATGGAGTATCTCAAGGATTGGTCCATAAAAATTCCACCACTGCAAAAACCACTGGGAAACTTGTACTGGACATTTTGTTTAAAACAGATGAGCCATGAATGCATAAAGTCTTTATTCTGAAAATTAAAGACATTATACCAGGCAGTTTGATAATCCTAGTAAGAAAAACCAATGGGATCATAGTTTTGAGAAAACCTTTTGATTTTGTTCAATTCTCCAAATTCTTTAGGTGTTAGGACCTTAAGGATTTGCATAGTCGAATAAGCAATTTGCTTAGAGTCTTTGTTTTTATGATGTTTAATCTGGACTAAATTGGTGTCCACCAGAATAAACTCATAAAAATGTCAGGTTTTAAGCAGGGAGGTTGGCTTGAAATGGTACTGATTGCCCTGAATATCTTTGGGAAAGATTTTCTGGGGAACTTTGGTTGGCTTTGGGTCCCAAAACTCAGGTTCCATCAGAATGACATCCTGATATTTGTTTTTTTGGACATATTGTGTTTGGGATTTAGGCTTTTGGATCGCCAAGGGTTCAGGCTGCTGAACAATGGCTTTGCCTTTGGGTTGATGGAGGATTAAAGGGGTTTTTGACATGTTTTTGACCATGGTTGCCAGACATCTTTCACTCTCTTCCTCTTCGAAAGTAATGTCTGCCCATGTCCTGGATGGAAGGCCTTTTGGAAGGTGGGTAAGACCTTATTCCTGAAGGGCCAAAAGGACTTGGATTGACATGGCATAGTTTGCTTTTGTTTGTGAAAGAAGTTTAGATTTCTGAGTGCTAGGTTCAGAAATGGATTGGGGTTCAGATTTCTGGGTGGAAGACCCAGTAATAGATTGAGGTAGCTTTCGGGTTAATGACCCAGACTGGGTAGATGACCCAGATTTTGACTGTTTTTTGGAATCTTCTTCTTGATTGGTCGAAGATCCAGACCCTGCATGGGCGATTAAGCTAGCCACAGCTAGCCTTGGTTTGGTGGTTCTACATTTTCCTCTTCCTCGTGAGGAGGAAGATGATTTTATCGAATCTGGCATGAGGCTACTATTGCTGGTTTCTCCCCTGTAAATATTCACGAGTGAGACAGTCAGGTAGAGAGTTTAAGGTACCTTTGAGGAATTCTATATCAAAATCAAAGATACTCAAAATAGCTTGCCATCTGGCAAAAATCTGTTTAGATGCAAGGTTTTTAACATCCTTTTGTAAAATCTCTTTTCTATATTTACAATCAACACGAACTAAAAACCTTTGATTAAGCAAATCAGATTGAAATTTTGATATGCACAACACAATTGCTAAAACTTCCTTTTTAACTGTGGAATAGTTCTGCTGGGCAAGATTCCAATGTTTTGAAGTAAATGCAATTATTTGTTCTTTGCCATTGACAGACTGTTTAAGAATACCACCATAACCAATGTCAGAGGCATCAGTTTCAATAACCTTTTTGGCTGAAGGATTGAGAAGGTAAAAACAGGTAAGGTTTTTGACCTGGGACTTGATTTGTTTGACCAGATCAGTGTGAACATTAGTCCACGGAGGAGGGGTTTTCTTGAGACGATCATAGAGAGGTTTAGCTAGATTACTCAGCTGAGGAAAGAAATCAGCCACATAATTTAAACAACCGAGAAAACGTTGGAGTTGGGTTTTTTTTTATTATTTGATCCGGGAACTTGGTCGAAAACTCTATAGCACGATTAATAGGAGTGATTGTGCCTTGGTAGATGTTGTAACCAAGAAAGCGAATTTTTGTTTGGAAAAGATTAATTTTAGTTTTAGATAAAGCAAAACCATTTTTCTTGATTACCTGAATAAAGATGTTAATATGTTTAAAATGCTGATCAATAGATTGAGAAAAAACAAGGACATCATCAATATAGACAATGATGAAAGAAGAGTAAGGATTAAAAATGTCGTTCATAATTTTTTGGAATTCTGAAGGAGCATTTTTCAATCCAAAAGGCATGACTCTCCACTCATATTGTCCAAAAGGGACCGTAAAAGCTGTTTTTTAACAATCCCTTTCACTGATTTGAATTTGCCAAAATCTTGATTTCATATCAAATTTTGAAAAGATTTTAGCAGAAAAAAGTCAATTAAGAAGATCCTTTTTATTCGGAATCGGTAACAGATCCACTAAAGGGCTTGATGGAGCGGTTTGTAGTTGATAACCAAACGAAGAGACCCGCACTCAATTTCAGCTGGTTTGTTGACATAAAAAGCGGAACAAGACCAAGGACTTTTGCTTTTCCTGATTACCCCCTTTTGCAGAAGGTCTTGGATTTCCTTCTAGCAATGGACGAGGAGTTCTTGAGTCATTTGGATGGGTCGGGCCTTGGTAAGGATTTGTCGATCATTGAAATCCTTTTCATAAAGAAGATCAACAATGTGTTGTTTTCTTTGCCAAAAAGCATTTGGAAGATCAGCACAAATAGAGTTTTGGATTTGGTTGGACAAGGACTGGATACGATGCTGGATGACGGGTTGATTAAGCAGATAATCAATTTTCTTATAAGAGATTTCTTCCTTAAGATAATTGATTTGGTTTTGCTTAAAAAGGATTGGATTCAAGTTTCTAACAATAGGGTCCTTTAGAAACCTGAAAGTAATAGATTTATTCAGATAAGTAGTGGAAATACCCTTATCTGAGATGGTTATGGGGAAAATGGATTTAATAAAAGGTGTTCCCAAAATAACCGAGTTTTTAAGATTTTTGACCAAAAGAAAAGAAGTTTTAATTTTAAAATCATCATTTTCTATGAAAGCATTAGAAAGTTTGAAGTTAACGCGAAGCTTAGATCCACTAGCAGTATAAGTCGCTCGGAAGTTTTTTCAAAATATTTTGTTGGAATTAATCCTTCCTGAATGCAGTTTGAATCTGCCCCTGTGTCAAACAGAGCTTCAGTCTCAAGGATAAAGGTTCCAACAATAATTTTGACCTTAATATAAAATTTTTAAATTGTTAACTGGTTTATTAATTCAAAAATCTTGGGAGGAATATCAGGACTAACTGAATCATTAGGAGAATCACGGTCAGAAGGTTGGTTATTCTGAACAGGTTCTTCCTCATCAGTTGGATCACCATATTGCAGAACACTCAAAATATTCTGATGAACACTTTGTTGTTCTTTAATAAGGCGAATCTCAGCTTTCAGTTGATTAACCTCATGTTGTAGGTCCTGGAGGGTTACGGGTTTAACAATACTCTTATCAAACTTTTTAAGAGTATCTTTAAGATTAAACTTATTATTAATTCATAAATTGTTAGTTTTAGAAGATCAAGAAGATGGTTCATCCAAAGATTTTTTAAGTTTAAACAAAAGATTTTTCTTTTCTTTAGGATCAGAAATGGAATTAATCACCTCAAAAAGAAGATCTTGCTCCCGGGTAAGGACATTGACCTGGGAAGAAGAAGGATAGTCTTCATCAGTTGAAGATAAATCATCCTCTTGAATTTGATTCAGATTTTCTGAAGAGTGACCTTCAAAAGTACCCTTTTCAAATTCTTCTTCAGAGGAACATTCTACTAAGAGTTGATTGATCTGTTCTTCAACAGAGGGTTCTAGATTAAGGTTCCTAAGCTTCCTCTTGAGCCTACAGTACTGACTATTGTGGCCAGGTTTGCCACAAGTCCAACAGACTATAGGTTTCTTAGGAATGTTGACCTTGCCAAAGGGAGGTTTGGTCTGGAATTCTCTCCTAAGCTTTCTAGGTGGGGTACCAGACTTATGGCGATGATAAACATATTTCCTAGGTTTATGTCTATCAGGATTATGGGTATGTTTCCTGGGTTTTCTGGGTTTGGAGCAAGGAAGGCCAAACTGTTCACAGAAATTACCCAAATCTCTGTGATTTTGAGCCTTTTCTTTGGCAAGCTGATATTGGATCTTATCATCTTGACAAATCTTCAAGGCTACCTTCTGGATGTAAGCAATAAGCTGACCATAACTTAATTGTTTGTAGGGAATCTCATTGTTAGGGTGCTGACTACGGATCTTATCCCCAGCCTTATCCCCTAAGGACTTAGGAAGACCAGCAAGAAATTTTTCCTTCCAAAATGACTTTTGGTTGTCTTCACGGGTAAAGACTCTAGTGAGGAAGGTATCCTTATACCATCTAAAGTCAGCTAGGGTCTTACACCTAAGATTGGAAAGGAGTTCGGCAGATCTATCCTTCCAGAGGCTGGAATCACCTATGAAATGTTGAACTGTGGTGAAGATTAGCTGGTTGACAAAATCAGGGATTGTCTTACCATCTTGGGTCAGGACTGTACCATCATTTTCCATTTTGACAGCATTCTGGATGGTAATCTTATGATCCTCAGAAACATAGTTATCCCACCAGTCTTTCAGTTGTCCAGTAAAACCAAAAACTAAAATATTGACAATAACTGCTTCCGTGCAGTTAAGGGATGTATCATAGGTTGTAGCAACCATGGTCATCTGCTGGAGGAGATTAAGGATTTGGTACTCAGTTTTTCCATCTATGTTCCATTCATAGACATGGTTGGCATTAAAGGATTTGGAGTTTTCCCTTTCTTTTAGGAGAATGTCGGGAGCGATTGCCCTATGGTAATACAGCTTAGAGGGTTGCTTCCAGTTAGACTAATTCCTAATAGGGTTAATTTGGACAGATCTATCTGAGTCGGAGTTTCCATTTTTAGACTCAGCTTGGTTAAGGACATTGATTTCCTTGTCTTTGTCCTTTTGGGCTTCATGCCTAGATCTGGCTCTAGTAAGGGTTGGTCTAGAATGGGCTTCTTGGGATGTCTGAGGAGTATCTTGAATGATGATGGACGTTAATCCTTCAATCTTCTCCTTAGACTCTTCAAATGGCTGATTAAAAGCTCTAAGTTTAGCAAACTCTTTTCTAAGCTTATCAGTCATTCTAAAGGGTTTGAAGATAGGAATTTGAATGGTTTTAGGAGCAGAGGTGCTAGCTTCTGAACTATAACTAGGTCTTTCTCCTAATTTTTCTCCTATGGACTGGAGGTATCTATTGGTATAGTTAGATTGATCCATAAGGTTCTTGATATCCTTGGGAGTTATGGGTTCAAATTCATCCCTAGACTTAAAGGGTGAGGCATAGATGTGACCATGCTTTTCATTCCTGACATTAGGAAGAATAAACTTGGTCGACAGAGGGAACTCAGATCTAACTATCTGTCCATCCTTAAGATCATACTTAGTGATAACACTAATGATGTTTGGTTCTAAGAAAAGATAATTTATCTTATGGTAAGCTGCATAAGACTTAAACCAATCAAAGAAAAAGATTTGAGACTTAACAAGATTAAGAAAGGAATAATATTCTTCCTTAATCTGGTCTTTGCTATCATCCCTATAATGGTTAAGAAACCACTCTATTTGAGGAGTCATTTCCTCAGAGTTGAAATCTAGCTTAAGGGCTTCATAATCTATGCAGGTCTTATTAATCATGGATAACTTCATAATCTTGCATAGATGAGAAGGTTGGATAAGGGATAGATCTAGACTCTTCCTTGTTATTCTCCTGTTGATAAACAGGTTGAGGAATGGAAGACGAAGTTTCTACACCCTGAAACTTAATTCTACCACTACTACTTAGAGCAGCAGAAAAGGATTTCCTAGAAAAGACAGATCCAAACATTTCAGATCTAGAATCTCTGATGATCTAGCCGTATTGAAGGAATTAGACCTATTAAAGGTGATCTCCACCCTTCCGAAGTCAAATTGCTTGACGGACTCGAAGCTAGGTGTGGTTTAGGGTTTGGCAGGGGCTACTTTATCCATGACCCAAGTCTGAGGGAAATTGATGTCTTCCCACTTTATGACTTTAGGAATCACAACCTTAGCTTTGGTTGTGTTTGTGAGAAACAAAGTAGTTTCTCCAGTCTTCCTGGGTTTGAGGACTCTAGACATGCATGAGTTCATTACCTTGTATTGACACGATAGATGATATTAACTGGGATGGATCCAGCCTTCATATCAAGACCATAAAGCTGGACATCTAAGGTTAAAACATCTAAGATGTTGGCATCCTCAAGGCTGATAGTCCTATCAGGATAACAGTTGAAATAGATTGGACCATTACTAAGGCTGGTTTCTACGGTGCCTAGAATGGAATCGGTAAACTGATTGTGACGGGAGTCTCGAAGGCATAAAAGAATTGAGGTGTTTAATCCTTTTATCCCTAAAGGTTTAGCTGCAACTTGAACACATCCAATATGCAAAAAACTATATTTTTGTTTATGAAGTTTTTCATCAAAATCAAATTTAAGACGTATATTAGTCTCAACAGTCCGAATAATGAAATCAGATTTATGAAAATAGTTTTCGTCCGGTTTATAAAGTTCATTTTCTTGAATCCTGGGGATCTTCCAGTCATCCAGATCCTGATTAATATCTTCAAAAGAAACTTCTTCTTTGAAAATATTACAGTTTGATTTGATTAAAGCATTTTCTGCTTGAGAAGGATTAAAAAAAGAAGATAAGGGTTGGGAGGATTTGAAAGAAAAGAGAGAGGAAAAGGAGCGAAAGAGAGACATGAGGAAAAATATCATAAATTTAATCCCCTGATATCATTGCCATCCTCTGGTTATGTAAAAACATAAAGATAGATCCAAGTTGAAAATTACCTACTGAACTATATTCCAGACTCTTTTTTTTTTAATCTTTTTACCTCTTAACTATAGCCAATGAATTTTCAGACAAAAGATCAGATCTCGCATCACAATTTCTTGTAGGATTTACGGCCCTAAACTCAACGGGACTTACTACCCCAACAATACCTGATCAGAACTTTCTCCGCTTATCATGCTAACCAGTTAAGAGATAAAAGTACTTTAAACCATTTACAAAGACATAAAACAGACAAACAGAAAGAATATACAGGTCTAGATAATAATTCAGATAAGTAAAGGACAACTCAGATCTAGCCATATATTCCTACTTTCCTATCAGGCTCTGATACCATATGGGGTGGAAGCGAGGACGGGGAAATAACTAAACGAACGATAACATAAATGAGAAACAGGAATAGAATATGAAATTCAATTATTATTATTATTATTATTATTATTATTATTATTATTATTATTATTATTATTATTATTATTATTATTATTATTATTATATAAAGCAGTCACCCCTAACGAGACAAAATTTAGTAAATTTTTTAATCAAATTTGATTTTTTTATTTTTTAATTAATTATCAAGATAAAAATAATGGTTATTGAAAATTTAATTTGTTTAATACTTATCTGTTACAAAATTTGAAATTTAATTTTATTATTTGTTACTTCTTTGAATTATTACATAGATTAAAATATTAATAATTAAATATTTATTTAATACTTGACTGTTATAAAAATATTAATATTAATATTGGTGCAATAGT
>PYAF01000303.1:39118-52541 GCA_007407185.1 Glycine tomentella
AATATACTTTCTTTATGTCGTGTTAAAGAAAAAAAATTGTAAGTCAAAGATATAAAAAAAGTAAGGATTTTTTGTTGGTCAAAAAGAGAAAGGCTAAAATTATATACATTATTTATATTTATAATATGGTAGTAATAAAAGGAAAATATAAGAATATATATATAAAGTTAAACAATAATGATCAAAATATAAAATAACATTACTTCAAAACGAGAAATGAATAAATGAACAAAAATGATATTTGCAAATATATCACAAAAGAAATAATAAAAAAACATAGAGTAAAATGATAGAAATAATCAATAGCTATGTGTCATACCCTAATAATAAAGAGTAGTAAATATAAAAAAGGATAACAAAAATACATAAATAAATAAATATATATATATATAAAAAGAAAAGAAATAAAATAATAAGTTGTAGAAAACAAAAGAAAGAAGAAGGTAACAAAAAGGAAAAACAGGGCAACAAAGAGCAAAAAGAAATAGGAAAATGGCCACAAGGCCCATTAGGTTAAGAAAACAGCAAATAAAAGGCAAAGATGCAATCAAGAAAATTTTTAAATTTTTGCAAAGCCGCACGAATCCCAAGGGGACAAGAGGCGCTAATCAAAGAGTGATTTTTGATCATCTCCAGCAATGGGTGTCCTGAGGTAGTCACCCTCCATTCCCACATCCTTTTTTTTCTTTATTTTCGTTACTTCTTATCCTTTTTCTTTTTTTTTTTCTTTCTTCTTCTTTTTTTTTTTTTTGGTTTTTGATTTCGCTCATTCTTTATGGCCTATGGATTATTTCGTTCAGAGGATGGTAATGCTTGTCATGTGTTGTAGATAGCTTCATGATTTTGTTATGTTTGCGTTTTTTTTTTCTTTTCTAGTTCTCTTCTATTTCTTTTTTTTCGTTTTTCTCTGACCACCACCACTGTGTGCAGCCACCACCATCGCGTCCCGTCACCACCAATAACCCTCCCACCACCGGCCTCCATGGTGGTGGCCTAGGAAGTTTTGAAACCATCATAATAGGGAAAATCCTATTTTCGCGCCGCTGCTATGGAGAAGACGAAAATACAAGTTGGGTCGGGTCACCCTGACCCCGCTATTTATTAGTTCACCCCCCTTTTTTGGGGGCCTAGCCCAACTGGCTAAAAAATGAAGAAAAAAAGAAAAACTAATTTACTTTTTGCACCCCCATACTAATAAGTGCATTCCTTTTAGTACTTGGGCCTGGCCAATACAGATACAAATTTCGTAATACTTTTTACATCCAGTTTTTTATAACTGCACACCTTTCAGCAGTTGGGCTTGGCCCACTTGGGGCAGTACATGTAATGCTATTCATACTCCCATATTCATAACTGCACAACCTTAGATATTGGGCCTGGGCCACTTGGATACATCACATATAATGCTATTCACACCTCCATATTCATAAATACACCCATAATCTGTTGGGCCTGGCCCATTTTATAATTAAATAATTTCTGTTGATTGCACCTCTATCCTTACTATATGCGCCCCTAATTACTAAGTGTACGCCCACTTCTATTCTATCCGTTTTCTATTTCCATTTTTTTTATTTGATTACGTAATGTTATGTAGTACACGCTTATGCTTCGTGCACTCCATGCTGGTCTCCGACTCGCTTGGTAGTGTTTCAATAATACGTGGATAGATTTTGTGAAAATCATGCTAGGTCTTCGACTTGTTTGATTTCATAGAGTTTACCGCAAAACCAAAATCTTTTCTAAAAAAGCTAAAAATACTCAAATGAAAGACCACTCAATTCTCCTTTTTCTCAAGAAAATCTACATATTACTCGAGATTGCTTCAAGGCCCAATGCCTTACGCGATTCTCCCCTCTTTTTCTTCAAACTCAAGGTCATTTCAAGGTCCAATGCCTTAATAACTCTTTTTCACGCAATTAAAATAAATCTTTCAAAAAAGATAAAATCAATCCATTCAAGCTCTTTTCAAAAAAGAACTACGTAAGTCTGATTTCTTCATTGCACTTGGGGATACGTAGGAGCGAGGGCAAACCCCTTGTCAACCTAAAAAACAAAAAAAAAATATAAAATCTTCTTTTCTAAAATTAAAAATATATTTCTTTTTCAAATAAACAAAAATAACAAACATAATTTATGTTCTTAAGGGAAGATAAATAATTTAAAAAGCCACTTTATTGTTAACACACTCTATTAAAGGTTGCCGTCTTTGTGATGGACGTGTGGGATGCTAACACCTTCCCCGTGCGTAAATGACTCCCGAATCCTTTTTCTCTAAAATCGTAGATCATGTCTTATCTTTTGATTTTTCCGACGTTTTCCTTAAATAAACGTTGGTGGCGACTCCCCTCTAGTTTTCCCTTTTTTGGGAACATTCTAGTCTTCCTTTTTCATCGCCGTCCCAGTCGTAGCCAGATAGGTTGCGACAGATGGCGACTCCACTGGGGATTGGTTAGAGAGTTAAGCCATTTGATCTTGTGTCAATTTTATCGTGACTTTTTCGCTATTTATTTTTCTTTTTTCTTCTTTTCGTTGTGCTCCCGTTTGTTATCGTTTCACTCCCCTAACGTTCAGTTCATTGTTTTGCTTCGATCTCATTTTTTTTATTCTTTGTCTCGCTCATGCTTGTATCTATATCCTTTGCTATGTTATTACGCCTTTGTAGTTAGAAATAAATTACATCATTGAATTCTAGGGTAGACAACATGTGTTATACTTGTTGTATCTGCTTGGGAATTTTCTGGTTGTTTTGCAGGTGGGGTTGGGTAATTCTTAGGTTGCTCCTTTCACACACGACACTTACACTTTTTGCACACACTTTGAGATATTGGGCCCTATGCCCGGGTCTGTGTGAGCCATAGGGAGTGGAGGTCGATTTGTGGTCATGCTGGGTCTCCAACTTGCTTGATGACAATGAAGCCTCATCTAGAGTTTTTTTCTTTTAGTGATGCATTGCCGCTGGTAGTCCCTATCGCCACATTGTCATTACATAAGAGGATGATATCTCTAGAGGCTGGTGAGGTTATATGAAGCTACCCTTGGAAGTTGTCACTGAATAGTGAAGTTTTAGACCCTTTCTGTCAGGTTCCTAAATTAGGAGCATGGAGCAGACTCACCCCACCTTGTTTCCTTGGTCACATCATGTGTCTCTTCATAGCATCGCGATGGACATCATTTCTGCAATCATCATTTGTCATATTCATGCACCACATAAGTCATTGCATTTTTATACATATTCATATAGCATGTTGCTTGTCCTAGCAATTTCATACATTTTGTCGTCATCATTTGCATTCCATGTTCACTCATGCATGATTCAAACATACACTTGTTCATGTCTTGCATTCTCCTCTGTGTTGCCAAAAGTCGCAATGAAGCGCGAAAGCTTACATCGTATTCTTGGTTACGTGTGTTGAGTACCATGGTCATGTCCATAAACAACCCATGTCGAGGTTATACACTCTTTTTTTTTTCTTGAAAGTGATCGAAGACCACATGAGCAAGGTACCCAACACGTTTAATAGCAAGAAGGGGTGATCTTTTGAGCGTCTTGCCCCGATCTCATAAATGCATCTGCCATGCATAGCATAAGTACGTCATGTTCATTCATCATATCTTCTTTATGATAGGTTGTTGAAGTATTGATGATCAAAATTTTCATTCCTTGGAACATGGGGTCAAACCAAGCACGATCTTTTAAGAGAAAGTTTTATCGAGTCAAGGTAAAATGTTTGGAAGTAGCCAACATGCGAAAACCGGGGCAGTGGATGGATCAGGTTTTCATAGCCTCTTTGACTACTGCCGGCACATGATTAAGCTAATGACTTAAATAATTGAGAACCACTAATGTGACCGTGTTTTATTTCCAACTGTAATTTGACTCTGATAAGATGTAATGAACAATCTTGTTTTCATGAAAAATAGAGTTTATTTAACCCTATGTTCTACTGAGCGTTTTGTGTAAAATTCGCAATACTTCAACAAGTTATCATTTGCGTGCATCCATGTTTATTTGTTTTGTCGCATTGTTATGCATCGCTCATTACATTCTTTCCTTGAAATAAAAAAAAAGTAACCATTGTGCTAAGAAATAAAGACTGCGCTTTACGACACCCATACCAGACGCGTGCCAAGACTACAATAATGAGTGACATATAACAAGTTCAGGAGCAAATGAAGGCTGATATGGAGGCTATGAAAGAGCAAATGACAACAATGATGGAAGCGATGATGAGCATAAGGAAGATGATGGAGATCAATGTTGCCACCACTGTTGTTGCTAGTAATGCTACTGAAAGGGACCCAATTCATCTGCCCAATTTTAATCAAGAGAGTGGTCCAGTCTTAGGTGTAGTACTTCAAGGAGGTGAGGTAGCAGCAAATACATATGGGCCTCATTATGTCCCGTTCCAAAGCAAGACTCATTTTCCACCATACGGTTTGCCTCTTAATTATACACCACCTTTTGTTGTATACGTTCCTGGTGAGAATATTTGTAGTTCTGCACCCGTACTCACAGAGAATCAACAACCTCAAGTCATGGAAGAAACACATGCAGCTCCTCAAGTCCACACTTTGCCCGATTTCGAGGTTTATCTAAGATATACTAGTGAAACGCATGTATTTCTGGTGTCCCTATGCTAAATGCTCTGGGAGCTCTTCAGCATCAACCACCATCACAACCCTTACATTTTGTGATAGGAGAAGAGCCTTCTGCTGTAGCCAAGAAGGAAAAATTTGATCATATAGAGGAGAGGTTGAGGGCCATTGAAGGAGGAGAAAATTATGGCTTTGTTGACATGTTAGAATTGTACTTAGTACCTGATGTGGTCATTCCTCTGAAGTTCAAGTTGCCAGATTTTGATAAATACAAGGGGACCACTTGCTTGAAGAACCACCTGAAGATGTACTATAGGAAGATGGGGGCATATGCGAAGAATGAAAAGCTGCTGATGCATTTCTTTCAGGAAAGTTTGACTGAGGCAGCTATAATCTGGTACACTAATTTGGAATCCTCTCGGATTCGCTCCTGGAAGGATCTAATGGATGCCTTCATTAAGCAGTATGAATACAATTCATATATATTCCAGATAGAATGCAGCTACAAAGCATGTGCAAGAGAGATAATGAATCATTCAAAGAATACGCTCAGAGGTGGAGAGACCTGGCAGCTCAAGTGATACCCCCTATGGCAGAGAGGGAGATGATAACCATGATAATGGACACATTGCCAGTGTTCTATTACGAGAAAATGGTAGGATACATGCCTTCAAGTTTTGTAGATCTAGTGTTTGCTGGTGAGAGAATTGAAGTAGGTCAGAGGAAAGGAAAATTTAATCATGTCGCTTTTGTGAATCCTAGTAATAGGGACCCGAGATGAGTGACGAGAGGAATTATGAGGAAGAAGCTCATGATGTAACTGTTGTTCCCACATGGCCAAACTTTCCACAAGCCCTTTATAATCCCATGTACCAATACCCTCCCCAACAATATCACTACCTAGCCAATATCAATCCTGTCCACTATCCACCACCCTATCAACCAAGAACACCCAATCAACCACAAAGGCCACCCCTAAACCTACCACAAAATCCACTTGTTGCACTACCAAGACCTAATGCAAACCAAAACACCAGAATTTTGCCAGAAAAGAAGCCAGTAGAATTCACTCCAATCCAGATGTCATATGCTGACTTACTCCCATATCTGCTCAACAATGCAATGGTAGCAATAAACCCAGCAAAGATTCCTCAACCTTCATTCCCTCGAGGGTACAACCCAAATGTGGCATGTGCTTATCATGGTGGAGTCTCGGGGCATTCCACTGAGCACTGTATGTCTGTGAAACATAAGGTGCAAAGTTTGATTGATGCAGGTTGACTGAAATTTCAGGAAGACAATCCCAATGTGCAACCTAACCTACTCACAAACCATGGGGGTGCTATAGAGGATCAAAAGACATAGGAATTGAAGAGATAGAGGAATGACCTTTTATGGTGAAGACGACTTTCTCAGGTGGAACACTGATGCTCACAAACTTGGATGGTGAAGAGTTGTCTTTGCCTGTGCATTCTGATGTAGTCAAGCGATACAATCTGTGATGCTTGGGGCAGTTTGAAGTTGTTCTTTTGGACATTTCCACAGACTCATTAGGATTTTCATCTTTATGCTATTATTGTAAATAACAATCACAATGTTAATAGTATGGATGAATTTGATGTCATCATATCTCATTTTCCTCACGGTTATATCTTTGCATATTTATTCAACTTTCACTGGAATATGAAAAGATGTCATTGATTTGCTTGCTCATATGACCTATACTCCATAATTGACCTCCAAGTCTGCCCAATCAGAAATTTGCGCGTTCTACACGTTTGGTGGGGGTGTCGTAAGCAATGAGTAACGTTGAATAAACATTTGATTGACTGTGCTTCAAATAAGATAATAAATGCAGACATGCATGCGACGTCATCTTGTCTTTCTTAAAGGTATTGTGAATAGTAAGAGTCATTTGACTTAATTTATCAATTGAAATCTTTTAAATATTTCTCACCCTTGAAAATTCTCTTTCGAGAACCTGCACAGCTTCTTCTTCTTTTCATTCATTTCTTCCTTTCTTTTCATTTCTTCTTGCTACAAAGGCATGGCAGACAACAACAATGGATACCTCCAAATCCTACACCGAGGCAATGACAGATACCCCGCATGAGCTCCAAGCGAACCTGGGGGCAAATAAGAAGTTCTTACCTGGTAGGTTGAAAACCCGAAAGGGCAGCCTAGGCAAAAATTAGGGTATGTAAAAAAGGGGGATAAAGAAAACAATCACAAGCATTTGTTTATCAGAGGTTTTATCCCAAAATCCAAACTGTAAAAGTCTCTAGTCAAGATTTGAAATGACACATGGCCATGTTTCTTCATCCCAAACACTAATTTATCCTTTGCTACCCACTCCGAGCCAAAAGTATAATTGTTTTCTAATAAAAAAAAAGAAGAGAAACCCTAGAGTATGAACCACTGCCAAATTGGCAAGAAAAGTGATGCAAGCAACATATGCATGAGGTTTACTAAGCTCAGGGTTGGGCCTTGAATGAGGCTAAAGAAAGCGAATCCGCCAAAGGCGAGCAAAGCAAAAAGAGACAAAAGCTCTCTAAATTTCACAAGGCACAAAAGTGCAATGATTGTCAATGCATAAGACAAATTGAGTAAAGCCCAACCCAAAAAGCTTAAATGAATCAAAGTGCTCAAGGTTCTTACTCTATGTAACCCTTAAACACCCTTTGAGCCTCTCTGACCTTTCTTTCATAACCCTCTTAACCCCTGGCCACGTTACAAGCCCAATAAAGCCCATGTGGATCAAGGAAGGACTAATTTTGCTTTTCATTTTGGATTCTGGAATGAAACATGCACACGCTTTTGATTGTCAGGATAAAAATAAAAAAATAGAAAAAACCAAGGTTCGCACTTGAACATTTGAGAAGAAAGCTCAGCCAACAAAGAGCTTGTGGAAGATGCCCAAAGGCAATTGGAGTTCATTCAACGTCAGTCGCTCACGTAGAGTTCTTATAGTTCCTTTCGAACCAAAGGGTAGCCTTTGTTGCATAAATCCTTTCAGGATCAGCCCATATCATCAAGCTTCAACGGGATCGATGGACTCATGGCATCCCTCTATGAATCAGGAAAGTTTCACTTGGTCATATACCAAGGTGTAAATATCCATTGCCATCCTTCAATGGTTCATGCGGTCAATCCCAAAGCTTGATATTTTCTTGTTGTGCAGAGTAATCAAAGTTAAAAGAAAGGGGAACAAACTCTGGAATCGATATTTCAATTGATTGATTAAATGTCAAATGGCTCCACTGCCATCTTCCAAAATTGTCAAGCAAGTATATCAAACAAAACATACACTCTGAGGGATTCTTCACAGAGATCTGCAAAAGACAGGATGAGTTTGCATGAATCATCACATCTTTTAGAAAGAAACAGTCAATCTATGTTTAAAAAAAAGAAAAAAAAAGAAAATAATAATAACAAAAGAAACGAATGTTATGAGCATTGCACAATTCAAATCTCATCTCATCCCAGAATGTTGAAGTTCGACATATCTCATTTTTATGACTCACAAACAGTCGCATTACATTTATGGGTACGAAGCCCACATTCACTGCATTTCAGGGCAAAGGTCGCATGTTTCTTTTCATTCATCAATTTGCATTCCAAAACTCATATGTTTCAAGATCCAGTTTGGGATAAGTGACCCTTTCAAAGAGTCAACCTCTCGCTTTCTCACAGGTTTGAGCCTCTGGGTACCACTACCTGTTGGCATTTTTTTCATAAGACTCAACGTCCTTAGCTTTTTACATTTCATAGGACTCAACATCCTCATCTTTTTACATTTCACAGGACTCAACGTCCTCAGCCTTTTACATTTCAAAGGACTCAACGTCCTCAGCCTTTTACATTTCATAGGACTTAATGTCCTCAGTCATTTACATTTCAAAGGACTCAAAGTCGTCAGTCTTTTACATTTCATAGGACTCAATGTCCTTAGTTTTTTACATTTCAAAGGACTCAATGTCCTCAGTCTTTTTACATTTCATAGGACTCAATGTCCTCTGTTTTTTACATTTCACAGGACTCAACGTCCTCAGCCTTTTACATTTCATAGGACTCAATGTCCTCAGTCATTTACATTTCATAGGACTCAATGTCCTCAGTCATTTACATTTCATAGGACTCAACGTCCTCAGTCATTTACATTTCATAGGACTCAACGTCCTTTGCTTTTGTTTTGATAGGGCTCAATGCCCCCCTCTTTCACTTTTGATAGGACTCAGCATTCTCCGCTTTTATTTTTGATAGGGATCAATGCCCTCCTCTTTTGTTTTTGATAGGGCTTAGTGCCCTCCTCTTTTGTTTTGATAGGGCTCAGTGTCTTCCTCTTTTGTTTTGATAGGGCTTAATGCCCTCCTCTTTTACTTTTGATAGGACTCAGCGTCCTCCGCTTTTGTTTTTTATAGGGCTCAGTGCCCTCCTCTTTTGTTTTGATAGGGCTCAATGCCCTCCTCTTTTACTTTTAATAGGACTCTGCGTCCTCCGCTTTTATTTTTTATAGGACTCAGTGCCCTCCTCTTTTGTTTTGATAGGGCTCAGTGCCCTCCTCTTTTCTTTTTGATAGGGCTCAGTGCCCTCCTCTTTTACTTTTGATAGGTCTCAGCGTCCTTCGCTTTTGTTTTTGATAGGGCTCAATGCCCTCCTCTTTTGTTTTGATAGGGCTCAGTGCCCTCCTCTTTTGCTTTTGATAGGGCTCAGCGTCCTCTGCTTTTGTTTTGATAGGGTTCAGTGCCCTCCTCTTTTGTTTTGATAGGGCTCAGTGCCCTCCTCTTTTACTTTCGATAGGACTCAGCGTCCTCCGCTTTCATATTCCATAAGACTTAATATCCTCTGCATTTTGTTTCACGAGATTCATTTCCATGCTTTGTCACGTTGTACTTAAGGTCCTTTATTGATACACAGATCTTCTTTTTCTAAAGTTTCTTCATTCTCATGTCATGATCTTTCGAAGGATCACCCGAACAAAATTAGTATCTTTGTCTTTACTTAATTTTTATTTACAATAAAAGATAAGTAAAGAGGGACAGCTGTCATACCCTAATTTTGTCCGGGTACCCCTAAAAAAAGTATTTTTTTTAATTAAAAAAATGATAAAAAAAGGGAAAAAGGAAATAGAAATAAATAATAAAGAGTAGTAAATAAAAAAAGGATAACAAAAATACATAAATATTATATATATATATCGAGAGAGAGAGAGAGGGGATCCTTTTACATCTATGTAAAACTTTATAGTTTTACACCATTTAACAACTTTTTACTGGATAAGTATTTTACAAAATCCACCGTTAGATTGAAAGCTTATATCATTTAGATCACATGTCTCAAATTTCACAAAAATCTGAAATCATTTGAAATCTAATTGATATATATATAAATTAACGGTATATGTACTTCTAAAATATGTAAAAATTAGACTATTTTGATTACATTCCAAATCATTTCGGATTTTTGTGAAATTTGAGACATGTGATCTACATGATATAAGCTTTCAATCTAACGGTAGATTTTGTAAAATACTTATCCAGTAAAAAGTTATTGAATGATGTAAAACTATAAAGTTTTACACCGGTGTAAAAGGATCCCCTCTCATATATATATATATATATATATATATATATATATATAAAAAAAAAAAAAAAAAAAAAAAAAAAAAAAAAAAAAAAAAAAAAAAAAAAAAAAAAAAAGAAAAAAGAAGGTAACAAAAAGGAAAAACAGGGTAGCAAAGAGCAAAAAGAAATAGGAAAAGGGCCACAAGGCCCATTAGGTTAAGAAAGCAGCAAATAAAAGGCAAAGATGCAAGAGGAAATTTTTAAATTTTTGCAAAGTCGCACGAATCCCAAGGGGACAAGAGGAGCCAATCAAGGAGTGATTTTTGATCATCTCTAGCAGTGGGTGTCCTGAGGTAGTCACCCTTCATTCCCACATCCTTTTTTTTCTTTATTTTCGTTACTTCTTCTTATCCATTTTCTTTTTTTTTCTTTCTTCTTTTTTTTTGTTTTTGATTTCGCTCATTCTTTATTGCTTGTGGATTATTTCATTCAGAGGAAGGAAATGCTTGTCATGTGTTGTAGATAGCTTCATGATTTTGTTATGTTTGCATTTTTTTTCTTTTTTGTTTCTCTTCTATTTCTTTTTTTTTCGTTTTTCTCCGACCACCACCACTGCGTGCCGCCACCACCACCACCCTCCCACCACCGGCCTCCATGGTGGTGGCCTAGGAAGTTTCGAAACAATCATAATAGGGGAAAACCCTATTTTCGTGCAGCTGCTGTGGAGAAGACGAAAATACAGGTTAGGTTGGGTCACCCTGACCCAGTCCACCCTAAAAAAAAAAAAAAGAAAATTGCTTTTTGCACTCCGCTATTTATTAGTTCACCCCCTACTTTTTTGGACCTAGCCCAACTGGCAAAAACAAAAAGAAAACTAATTTACTTTTTACATTCCCATACTAATAAGTACATCCCTTTTAGTACTTGGGCTTGGCCAATACAGTTACGAATTTCGCAATGCTTTTTACACTCACTTTTGTATAACTGCACACCCTTCAGCAGTTGGGCTTGACCCACTTGGGGCAGTACATGTAATGCTATTCATACCCTCATATTCATAATTGCACAACCTTAGATATTGGGCCTGGCCCACTTGGATACATCACATATAATGCTATTCACACCTCCATATTCATAAATACACCCATAATCTGTTGGCCCTGGCCCATTTTTTAATTAAATAATCTATGCTGATTGCACCCCCTGTCCTTATTGTATGCGCCCCTAATTGCTACGTGTACGCCCACTTCTATTCTATTCGTTTTCTATTTATTTGATTACGTAATGTTATGTAATACGCGCTTATGCTTCGTGCACTCCATGCTGGGTCTCCAACTCGCTTGGTAGTATTTTGATAATACGTGGATAGATTTTGTGAAAATCATGCTGGGTCTCCGACTTGCTTGATTTCATAGAGTTTACCGCAAAACCAAAATCTTTTCTAAAAAAGCTAAAAATACTCAAATGAAAGACCACTAAATTCTCCTTTTTTCTAAAGAAAATCTACATATTACTCGAGATTGCTTCAAGGTCCAATGCCTTAAGCGGTTCTCCCCGCTTTTTCTTCAAACTCAAGGTCGTTTCAAGGTCCAATGCCTTAACGACTCTTTTTCACGCAATTAAAATAAATCTTTCAAAAAAGATAAAATCAATCCATTCAAGCTCTTTTCAAAAAAGAACTACGTAAGTCTGATTTCCTCATTGCACTTGGGGATACGTAGGAGCGAGGACAAACCCCTTGTCGACCTCAAAAAACAAAAAAATATAAAATCTTCTTTTCTAAAATTAAAAATATATATTTCTTTTTCAAATAAACAAAAATAACAAATATAATTTATGTTCTTAAGGGAAGATAAATAATTTAAAAAGTCACTTTATTTTTAACACACTCGATTAAAGGTTGTCGTCTTCGTAATGGACGTGTGGGGTGCTAACACCTTCCCCGTGCGTAAATGACTCCCAAATTCTTTTTCTCTAAAATCGTAAATCATGTCTTATCTTTTGGTTTTTCCGACGTTTTCCTTAAATAAACGTTGGTGGCGACTCCCCTCTAGTTTTTCCTTTTTGGGGAACATTCTAATCTTCCTTTTTCATCGCCGACCCCATCGTGGCCGGATAGGTTGCGACACTATGTAATGTTAGCATAGTGCATGTGGTTTCCCAATCTTCATTTCTCATTTCTTTGTAAATTCATTGGATGATCAATTACTGTAAGAATTTTCTTCTCTTACATACACAAAAATTATCATTGTTAATTGCAATTAACTAAGAGATAAGCGAGATTTCATGTTTTGTAAACAGCAAGAGCAGAAAGAGAGAAAAGTGATAAACCAAGAAAATAAATAATAAGAAAATGAAAACATTAGTGGATAAATATATAAGAAAGAATAAAGACATAATGATGATTCAATTTGTAAACAGGATAAGAGAATAAATTAGACCTAAAAATAATTCACTATGATTTACAAAGGTAGTAAAAAATTATCTATCAAAGAGAAAAAACTATGTTAAAATGATGATATCCTATGATTTTAAAGTAATGTGTTAGTTTTCAATCTTGACTTCTCATCTCTCCACAAACTCATATGATGTATTGATGTAAAAACTTTTTTTCTTTACATGTCAAGAAAGGCATATATATCTCTCAAGTTGTGAAAGAGCAAAATGAAGAAAAGTGTTAAGTCAAGAAGATAAATAATAATCCAATGAAAAAAAATTAGTGAAAGAATATATATATATATATATATATATATATATATATATATATAAGAGATAATAAAATGTATTAAATGAATTCTTCTTGTTATTGTAACTTTATAAAAAACACTAAATAAAAAAATTAAGTAACTAAATCATATGAATACTAATAATATAATAAAAAAAACACCTCAATGAATTATTTTTTTTATAAAAAAGTAACCAAAGTCCCAATAATACCAAAGGAAATGTAATCAAATTTGTACAAACAAAAACCGTTAATTCACTTGTAATAAATTGATTTTCATGATCATTACTTCACCGGTTACAAATTTAATTTGAGAGTGCATATAATAAATTAAATTCATTACGATTTTAATTAGGTCCTATTTAATGCAATAATTAATTGTATTTTTAATATTTTATTAAATTAATATTTAATTACTATTTTGATTAGGATCTATTTATTAAACATAGTAATTAATATATTTTAAAACATATAATTTCTATTAAACCAATTTATGTTTTATATAAAAAAGAGAGGACACCTAATACATGTTGTT
>PYAF01000303.1:55317-73747 GCA_007407185.1 Glycine tomentella
ACCTTATGAAAAGTGATAAGTCCCGTGGGGATTCGCCACAAAGATTATAGAAAACCTTTGATAAGAACCAATGTTTGGTCCAATTAAGAACCCAAGAGGAACTTCCTCTCACACACTTTTAAAAGTGTAAAGGTTTTATTCAATTCAAAGGTGAATACATAAGACAAATGAATGACTATTTATAGCCAACAAGTGGTGTTTCTCTCCTTTTTCTCTCCAATGTGGGACTTCAGTTACATATTCTTTATACCAAAAAAATGTAATTCGTGCTGAACTTTATGTCCCATTTTCATCATCATAGATGCAGAATTTGGACTTGAGACTAGAAATACAATTTGTAGGGAATCTTTAGAGCTTTCAAACGCATCAAAGAACGCCTAAAACAGATATCTAAAACTCAAGTTATGTTCAAAATATTGGAGGTATCTAGGCTCTTCACTCATTTTCTTAATCCTCATCAAGTAAAGAAAGAAATACTAAGATAGGTAAAAAATAGCTGAAAAATAATAGAATGAATTCCATTTCATCATTTTTAAAATTATTTTTTTTCTTTTTTCTTTTGTCAAACAATAAAAAGTATATCATTCTTTCTCCCCTTCTAATTTGGCTGCAACCAAATAAGCACTGCATGTGACAATACAACAATTTTTTGTACTTCACAGCATTAAATCATCACTTGTAGGACAAAAATAATTATCACTTGAAGTGACTATTCACTATGGCTCAACAACCCCCTCGTTTCAATTATCAACGAGAGTCTATGTAAAGTCGGAAAAAAAAATTAAAGACGTTCAGCTACGTAAGATATATTATCATCATGAATAATTATAAATTTTCTTACATATTTTTTAACAAATCTTCATGCTTATTAGATGAAAAACATTAAATATTTTTTATTTGTTTACAAGAGTTTAATGGTTATATCCTAATACTTAAAACAATTTTATATCATTATTCAATTTGTTATGATTTTAAAATAATTATAATAAAAATAAATAAACATATCAGTGTGTATATCCTATTTTCTCTCTTTATAATATATTAAATATATGTATTCTTTCGTTTATATTACTTATATTTTATTTTCTATTTTTCTTTCATTTTTTTCTAAAAAAAGCAACTTTTAACCTTTTGTGAATTAATAGTTATAAATACTTTTATGCATGTTTTATTATTTTATACTTCAGTAATATTTTAGTAGTAAACGTTATAATAGGATGAAACACATTAAATTAAATGATTGTACTAAGATAGGTATAAAATATGCAAACTTAGATCGGGAGAATGAATGGTATAAATTGAAGCCTCAAAGATAATAAGTCTCCATTGTTTTAATTTAGTGGTTACCTGTTGGTGTCAATTCTCTTTCAGTCCATGTCATTGTGATATTTCAATTTCAAGTTTTTAAACAACAACAACAACAAAATAATACAAACAAAAAGACAAGAAACAAGAAATGAATATGTTAATGTAAGAGACATTGACCGTACTGCCCCGTTTAAAAAAAAAATTACCTAAATGCCACATCATCGAAAAATTTTATCAGAATGCCATGCCACGTAATTCGCTTGTCAGTCTAGCGAATTACGTAATGGACACGTGTCAGGCAATGCATAGTTCGCTGGAAGGGCCAGCGAATTAGGTGCCACGTGGCAGGCAATGCATAATTCGCTAGGGGGCCCAGCGAATTAAGTGCCCACGTGGAAAAAAAAACAAAAAACTTTGAACGGCCATAAATTTTTATAGGAACGTCCGATGGAGGTGTACGATATGTCAAAACCCTCGAAATTCAGAGGGGAAGCCCTAGGCAACTCCCCAAAGGGGAGTTGGTCCGCCATTTTTCCCAAAAAATGTCTCTAAGTGCCTCAAAATCAAGATTTAAGATTACGATATGTCCTTCAAATGACCTAACTTTTGATAGGAATGTCCGATGGAGGCGTACGATATGTCAAAACGTTCGTCTCTGAATTTCGAGCATTTTGACATATCGTACGCCTCCATCGGACATTCCTATCAAAAGTTAGGCCATTTGAAGTACATATCGTAATCTTAAATCTTGATTTTGAGGCACTTAGAGGCATTTTTTGGGAAAAATGGTGGATCAACTCCACTTTGGGTAGTTGCCTAGGGCTTCCTCTCTGAATTTCGAGCGTTTTGACATATCGTAAGCCTCCATCGGACGTTCCTATCAAAAGTTATGGTCGTTCGAAGTTTTTTATTTTTTTTTCCACGTGGGCACCTAATTCGCTGGGCCCCCTAGCGAATTATGCATTGCCTGCCACGTGGCACCTAATTCGCTGGCCCTTCCAGCGAACTATGCATTGCCTGACACATGTCCATCACGTAATTCGCTAGACTGACAAGCGAATTACGTGGCGTGGCATTCTGGTAAAATTTTTCGGTGGTGTGACATTTAGGTAATTTTTTTTTAAAAGAGGGCAGTTTGGTCAATGTCTCTTAATGTAATTATTATCTTTTTGTTTTTTGTTTTTGTGTACAGTAGTAACTAGTAACACTATTAATGTATAGTATTTGAAACAAGATTTTGGTGATGGTAACTGACAAGTGACAACTATGCAACACCATGCAGGACGTGATGTTTGGAGGGACCGAAACTGTTGCGTCGGGAATTGAGTGGGCAATGGCGGAGCTAATGAGAAGCCCAGTCGACCGACGGCTCGTGCAGAAAGAACTCGCCGACGTGGTGGGCTTGGATCGGCGCGTGGAGGAATCAGACCTCGAAAAGCTCGTATATCTAAAATGCGTTGTCAAGGAGACGTTGCGGCTGCACCCACCTATTCCGCTACTCGTCCATGAGACTGCGGAGGACGCGGCGGTGTGCGGTTACCACGTGCCGAAGGGCTCACGCGTGATGATAAACGCGTGGGCCATAGGGCGGGACAATAGGGCGTGGGAGGATGCGGAAGCGTTCAAGCCTTTCCGGTTTCTGGACCCGCACGTGCCGGATTTCAAAGGGAATAACTTTGAGTTCATTCCATTCGGGTCGGGTCGGAGATCCTGCCCCGAAATGCAACTGGGTCTTTACACGCTAGAACTGGCTGTGGCACACTTGCTTCACTGCTTCACGTGGGAGTTACCTGATGGAATGAAACCAAGCGAGTTGGACACGAGTGACGTGTTCGGACTCACCGTGCCCATGGCGAGTCGACTCGTCGCAGTTCCATTTAAGCGTGTGACATGCCCTCTCTAATAAAAGAGAAAAAGTATCGTGAGTTTACGAATAACGGCCTATAAGAAGAACATGGCGGTGAAGTGCTTTGGGACTTTAAGGTTTTTTTTCTCTCTAATTGATGTTTTTATTCCTCAATTGTACGTGGGTGATCGTGTTTGGAAGAACACAATTATGGTAAGGACAAGGGGATATTAGGTTAAGATTTCTGTTGAAAAAGACGATTTGATCTACATGCTGAAACATCATTATTGTTGGGTTCACTTGGTTATATTTTTTGGTCGCACACTGGGTTTAGTTGTTTGCAAACTTGGTAAAACTGCAGTAAACGTGAATTACCATGCAAAAGTCTTGTGACAAAGTTTTTATAATGTAGTAGTTTTAACATTTCACTTTTAACAAATAATATATGACTAATTTATTTAGGTTGTTTTACAATATAATTGATTCCAAATAATATTATTTTAGTAATGCATGCATTAAATGTTGGTTTATTTTCTATTGATTATTGATTGACTAAATCAAAATCACATAAGTGGTTCACTCACCTTATCTTCTTAGGATTAAGTTGTTACTAATCTTATCAGTTTTTATCCCTTATCTTTTTAGCAACAAGTCCACGTTTTATGCATATCAAAAACAATCTCTTTGATAGAAAGAGATTATAAAAGGAGATATGCACTATGGCCAAGGTCTATGTGCTTGTTATATGAAAATTTGAATACACCATCATTGAGTGATACTTAAAGCATAGAAGATCCTTAAGGCAAAAATCAAATTAGTTTGAAGACTCATAAACTGTTTACAGATTACTTGGATCACGAATAACTTTGCAAATAATCTTAGAAGCAAATAATAATAGCAATGATGGAAAGTATCTATGATCTTAATTTTTTTCGCACTTAATCTAATTGTTTATGTTGATTGTATATAAACATTATTAGATTATTTAATTTTTCTTATATTAAACCGTAAAAAAAAAGTAATGCATACAGTAACAAATATAATATTTTTATTATACTATTTTGAAAAATTATTATAATAAAATTATTGTTTAATTATTCAAATCAAGAATATTTTTTAAAACTTTAATGTATTAAAAATATTTATGTTCTTAAAAAATTAGACCTTAAGGCAAGTACATTAATGTCCTCGTGAATATCAAATTCTTCCGCACAACATAACAAAACAGGCTAAAGCCAACCACAATCCACAAGACCACAACACCTTTGTCATGTCTCCAACCGACTATCAGTCTAATCAATTTTGAGTTTTTTGAGTTTTTAATATTTATATATAAGGAAATGTTAAAATGCAGAGACTTCGATCATTGTGTCACGTTTCAAAAAAAATATTGTCAAAATGCCAATGCCAACAGTGTTATTTTTCAGATTGTCACTTGTGATATTTTGCTTCTCCAGTTAAATATGTGAGCTGTTCTAACGGTACATATTGGCACTTGTGATATTTCGCTTCTCCATTTAAAAACGTGAGCTGATATAATATTATTTTGTTGGTCACTTATTTCATTATAAACTTAAGTAAAATACGTGGTCAATGATTAAGTGATTAGGCATAAATGAATATGACACATGGCAGCCATAATATTTTGTTAATATAATAAATATAGTATTCTATTACATATGAAATAATAAAATTAAAGAAATTAAATATATATATATATATGAGTAAAATTAAATACAATGAACATAATATTTTATTAATATAATATTTTCATAAATATTTAAATAAATTTGTACCTTTCAAATTATATTTATTAACTATAATATATAATTAATTTTAATAATATTACTATATATTATATTTTTAAATAATATATTTTTATCAAATTAAATAAATATAATGCTCAAACACATATATTTTTACCTACAACATCCTAACTGAATCTATAATTAAAATGTCTATCATGTATCTTATAATTTAACAATCATAAACTAAAATTAAATATCCTCTAACCTAATGTTTCAAATCTCAAACCTATATATTATTTAAAAACTAAAACTATATAAATAATAGTTTACAAAAATTAAAATATATAATACTAAATTACCAAAGATAAAAAATAGAAAATACTAAAACAAAACTTACCTTAGGCTGCACAATGAGGGGGGGGGGGGGGGGGGGGGGGGGGGGGGGGGGGGAGTGACACTGAGAGAGGAAAGTGAGAGTCAGAGTGAGTTTCAGAATGAGAGTATGGGAGTGATGGATGAAGGAGGGGGAGGGGTTTAAATAGTGAGTCAAGTAGACGTGTGACACGTGTTCACAATGGCTCTTGTTTTAGAACGTTGTCATGTATTTTGTTGGGAGCCAGTGAAATACATTGCACGCTACGTGGACTGCCCGTTTTTGACAACATATTTCCGTAGCAAAATACGTTACCACCAAAATAGCATTACATCAGCACACGCACACGTATTTCGCTAGTCTGAGAAGCGAAATACCACGTGTGGCAGTCTGGGAACTAGTCTGAGAAGCGAAATACCACACTTGACAGTCTAGGAAATAACATTGTTCACGTGACATTTTGGCAAATTTTTTTTATATCATGGCACAATGGTCAAGGTCTCTTGTACAAAGATATTTTATAATATTCGTATAAGGTTGTATTCTACCAAAAGATATTTCATACATTTGTTAACTTTTTAATTATATTTATTTTCAAAATTTTATATCAAAGTTTTATAATTTATATATATTCTTTTAGAATGACCGTCTATATAGATATATTAGCAAATTAAGTTTTATCTATAAAAAAAACAAATTAAGTTTTATAATTTAGTCTACTTTTTCCATTTTAGTCGCTCCATTTATCACATTTTATTCTGTCATATCTAACACACCATTAGGGCATGATATACAAAGGTAGCTCATCATTGGACAGCGTAAAATCAAGGAGTGATCTCATCATTTACTATTTAGGTTGAATTACATTGCAGAGTACAAAACATAATAATGCATCTTCGAATTAGACTGTTTTTAAAGATTCCAATTTTAAAAACTACTGAGTTTATTTTTCAAATATGTTTAATATTTTAAATAATAATTTTAATACAAAAATAATGATAAATAAAATTTTGGAGTTTATATTTAAGTTAATAAATTATTTGTTTAGTTGTTTCTTTTATCATTAATTAATTTACATACAAAACTGACTATTGCAAATAATTGTATATCTTGTTTCTTGGATTTTATTATAAAAAATTCTTTTGAACAATTTATACTGAGAAAATTGTAACATTTTTTTAAAACTACTTTCCTCTTAACATATCCAAGCATAAAATTGAAATAAATTATTTCATAGAATTAATTATATTTACACTCAAATACTCAATTGTTGAATCATCTATTTTACACAACTAATGTTTTTTTTAATCAGTACAAAACTAATCTAAGTGTACACAACTATTCTGTTTTCTTGTTTTTTAAACAACGACAATAATTCTCTTAAAAATTAATGATAATAATTATCATCATAAAGAGTGAGAATTCTTTAAATTTAAAAACTGTGAAGCATAAGCCATGGCTGGTGGGCTCTTAAAACTGCTGTGACGTCGCGGAAGTAAGTAATAATTCTTGCTCTATTATCAATGGTTATCCCATCTTCCACCCCACTAGTTGCTCTTCCTTTACACTCCTCTTTATTTAATCAAAGCTTAAAATATATTTTTGGTTTCTTATCCTTTCACTTAACTGTATTTGACCGTTATCATTAAGGTTGATTCAGTGATAAGAGGAGAAGAAAAAGAGAGAAAGTATTGGATTTGATTTCTTTGCTAAAAAATTAATAATCAATTAAAATATACTGATAAAAAAATAATTTATTTTAGTCATTTATCTCTTCAAATTTAAGTTATTTTTTTTTGAAACTATGATTGTTTTTCTTAGAATGTGGATTTAGACTTAACTCAACCCCAAAAGCTAGCTCATAGGGTGAGGATTGTTCTCCACTTATATACTTTGACTTAGCACTATCTCTAGTCGATGTGGGACTTGGGTTATTTCCAATACACCCCCTCACACCCAGCACTTTAGGGCTTGGTGCATGGATAATATGGTGAGTGGCCCATTATAATGGATCTAGAATAGGCTCTGATACCATCTTAGAATGTGGGTTTAGACCTAACTCAACCCCAAAAGCTAGCTCTTAGGGTGAGGATTGTTCTCCACTTATATACTTTGACTTAACATTATCTCTAGCCGATGTGGGACTTGGGTTATTTCCAATAGTTTTTATTTTATTTTGAGATATAATTTTTAAATTTTTTAAACTGATTGAAGATATAATATTTGTCTCAATAGACTTACCTATATACCAAATCATGAAATTCAAACTGATGTTTAAACTAAAAAAGAGAGTCATAAACAAAATAAAAATTACATTGAAAAGTAAATTCTACAAACCGACAAATGCTGATGTTACTTTATATGCTGCCTTCAAGAGAATAAACAATGGGCTAGTTAAAGTTCATATACTTGTGATTACGTAATTTGCTTATGTATTTGGATTATCTTTCATAAAGAAGTTTGTTTTTATAACAGAATCTTCATAAAGAAGTTGGAGTCGGATATGCATGCAAATGTGCATAATTAAGCATATAGCACATAATTCCTGGTTAATTAAGGAAGACGTAATGAGGAAACCTAAAAGAGCAGGATACGTACATGTACGCCAAGGTGCAGGAGGAAAAATAGAGGGTTTAGGTGAGATTTTGCAAGGGACATGAGGTCATTTTCTTTGACAGGGTCTAGCATGCCAAAGGTAAACATGTTTCATATAATACGAAAGTAAGGAGGACAGTTGAATTTACATTTTCGCTTTTCATCTTGCCCCAAAACTGGTATCCTCGGTTTTTTTATTTAAGTTAGGCACAGTACATTCTGCTACACCTCGTTGAATGCACCCTATGGTCCACAGGAATTTATTCTATTTGAGTCAGATTCCAATGTTGACCGTATTCTTTGTGTCTAACTAAAATTTATGCTTATTAATGCTATTAATCATTAAAAAGTTAATAAAAGATTGTTAAATAATTTAATAAATATAATTTTAATTATTAATTTATATATTTTTATTTTTTCTCTAACGTTTAAAAGTCGTAAATGTATATACGACTTTAAAGTTGTATATATATGTACGACTTGAAAGTCGTATAGTTTTGTTTTTGTTTTTTTTGCTATCTGCATCCTACTATTTTAAAGCCTCTGCATCCTACTATTTTGAAGCCATTTTATTTTTTTGCTGTCCGCACCCCCTCCCCCACAACTTTAAAGTCGTGACATTGCTTATGACTTTTAATATGTAAAGGAAAAAATTGCTAAATGCACCCCAATACTTGATAAGTTTATCCATAAAATTACAAAATATTTTTGCTATTTTTTCCCTTTTTTTTTTCAATTTTTCCACTTTTTTCCTTTTCTTCTTTTTTTTTTTTTATATTTTTTATTAGGAGTAGTGTGGAGCTACACGACTTTGAAGTCTTGTGATGCTCCACGACTTCCCTTTTTTTTTCTTTTTAATTTAATTATTCATTTTTTATTTTTTAAACAACGTTAAATAGTTTTTAAAATTGCATATTTTTTAAAATAAATTAACTAACAATTTTAAATTTTGTTTAAGAATAAAAATTTGTAATTTCCTACTCAATATATAAAAAAATTTATTTGCTTTTTCAAATTACTCAAATAATAAAAAATATATATTAAACTAATAACAATGTTTTTTAAATTATATCTTTTTAAATTATATTAAATTACTCAAATAATAAAAAAAATTTAAACTAATAATAACATTTTTTAAATTATTTCGTCTTGCCTATTTACAAGCCTAGTTTTGCCAACAACCCTCTTAAAAACCATATTTTTTAATAGCAAAATTATTTGTACATAACACTATAAATCAATTCGGCAAAGTTAAAGAAACAATTTTTAAACAGAAGATGTCTGAACATCCTTACTTATATTTTCAAATAATTAATAATTTTTTTATGAAATTTTCAACGTCATTTTTCAAGTATAAGAAATATTATAACAATTTATTTTAAATATTGATGACTTATTTAAAAAATATTTAGCAACTTAATAGCAAAAATTGGAAGATAATATATTAAAGAACAACAAAATTTATTTTATTCAGCATTTAATTTTTTATAACTATGTTCCTCCTCTTCTTTGCAAACATCTCTCATATATCGAGTGTAGCACGTGAGTCCATCAATAACACTACATTAGCATTAACAATCTTTTATTAACTTTTTAATGATTAATAGTTTTTTTAATTTAATATCTTTAATAATCACAATTATTAGTTAATAATCTATCACGCTCCAAAATTGTAATTTTATAAAACTAAGAGGTCAAATGTTACAATTACAAATCAAGGACATCAAAATTACAAATTAAATAACTAGAGAGACCAAAATTACAATTCAACCTAATAGTAAAAAAACATATAAGAAGGTATTTTGTGAACTCAACATTATACAGGAGTTTTATACTTTTATGGTTGGGCTTGTCAAGTATATTTGTAGGGTTAAAACATACTTTTAATTTAGTTTAGAAGTTTATCTTTAAAAATATATATTTTAGTGCTTTATATTTTTCATTTTAATGAAAAGACTATTTTTAAAATAATGATTGTTTACGATTTTGTGACAGCATTTTTAAACCTTTTTAGACCAATTCAATACATAAAACTTGTCTCATCAGATTCATTTACATGAAATTGAAATCCAACTTATGCTTAGATTAAAAAAAATAGTCATCATAGGACTCACAATTTATTGAATCAACTCGAATATAATTAAAGACTTCATTTTACAATTAACCTATTGAACTTGAGTCAAAGTTAGACTCTTTAAAAAATTATCTAAGCTTATGCTATTTATATCTCTACTTGATTAATTCATAAATCAACTAAATTATATACTTATATATATCATTAAATTAATATATACTTAAGCTATCATACATATATTATATCATTAAATTGATATACTAATTTCATATTTGTTTTATTTTGCATAAAATATGGAAAATAAAAACAGTCTACTTAAGTCATTTAAGCTCCAAAAATAAAAACTCAAATTTTTGTCCGCTATATATATTTATAGGAATTAAACTCTTTTAAACATTAAAATGATTCTAATAAAATGTGTAAACCTCTCCAACAGTTGGTTTTTGGATCGTTCAAATAGGACAACATTGCGGTCTTAAGGGCTGCACATTTTTTAAATTCATATTTACAATTAATAATAACTATTTCCTACTTTCTTCTAATGGGATACCCTCATTACAGGTGAAAATATGTCATACAATCTGCCAAAGACCTATGGCCTCACCTGTTTAAGGCATTGCATAAATTTTAGTTAATTAATAATTGCATTTTATACTTCCCAATTAAAAATATGGTCTCACCTATGACCTCATCTATATTTTTTCATTCTTTTGTTTTCATATTATTTTACTTCAATGCCCAGCTCAAACTTATAACAAAAATTCCATTTGTACAAACATCATATTTCAATTATTATTATTTTCTGAAAAAAAAACACAATTTTTTATTTTACCAACCTTACAAAACTACCAATCAATTAAAAAATCCTTTAATATTTTTATTAATAACTTTTCATAATAATTTACATCAACTCAAACTCAAACTTATAACACAACTTTCATTAATATACATTTACCTAATCAATTAATATAATTTATATTATTATTATTTTATAGAAAAACACAAAATTCTAAAATCACAACCTTACAAAATTACAACATCATTAATTGTATTAATTACTTCACATCAATATATGATATTTTTCAAATAAATTAAATATTTTTCTTATTTTTTCATTTTTTTTCTTTTCTATTCTTCTTTTTCAACAATTATCATAATTTTCCCACCATTATAAAACTTAAACCATTAACTTTTTTTTTTCTAACCCCCAGTCTTTTAATAACCTTTTAATATTTTTGCTACTTCATTAAGCTGCTGTTCGTTTTTGTTTGCTTCCTCCATTCAAAGACACAAAGAATACGGTCAACATTGGAATCTGACGCAAATAGACTAAATCCCTGTGCACCATAGGGTGCATTTAACTAGGTGTAGCAGACTCTACTGTGTCTAACTTAAATAAAAAACTGAGGGTACCAGTTTTGGTGTAAGATGAAAAGCGAAAATGCAAATCCAACGGTCCTCCTTACTTTCGTATTATACGAAACATGTTTGCCTTTCGCATGCTAGACCTCGTCATTTTGTTTCTGGGTGTATTCAAAATCATTATTTTAACTTGGGATGAAAAGTAGCCATTTTGTTCATCCTCGTTTTCTCTCAGAGTGGGTCTGATTTAAAGAATGAAGAATAAAAAAGATAAAATAAAACAAATTTTTGAATTAAAATAAAATATAAAATATGTGGATCCTAAAAAAAGTGTAAATTGAATTTTTTTTCCAATATAACTTCTCTCTTCAAAAACAAATACACCCTCAATGTAAGTTTACCGCTCTGATGACCTGTCACATTACGGAATTTATCTTGTGTTTTTAGTTAGATATTTCAAAAGGCCAATATATCTTTCATTACTTATTTAATATGAATTAATGTCATTTAATTGATATAATTATGTATTTTAATAGAATTAATTAGCAATATTTCCTATTAATTACTTTAAACTTTTATGTGGAAGAAGGTTTACCGAGTCATCATTTGCATATCCTCTTTCGAGCCTTCCTCTTCCCACGTGAATTCTTGAGTTAGCCTAAAAAATAATTGTAAATTCTGTTGTCCCATAATTATTTTTGGGAAGCGTATGTTATATTGGGGGGACTTTTGCATCAACCGGCTAAGCACTTAAGAGTGTGTTTGGATGAAGCATTTTAAAATTTCAGAGAATTTGAAATTCAGGAAAATTGAAATACATCAATTAAAATTCTTAGATTTTTAAAAACATCAATTAAAATTCTTAGATTTTTAAAATTCCTTGTTTGGATAAAACAATTTGAAATTCCTTTAATTTGAAATTTCTTGTTTAGATAAAACAATTTAAATTTCTTATATTTTAAATTCTTTGTTTGAATTAAATAATTTAAATTTATTATATTTCATTTTTTTGATACAATTATATTTTAAAAATATAAATGATCATATAAATAAAATATATTATTTTATAATAATTACTTTAAAAATCTATATATATTCTTGTCCAATTATATTTTTAAATTATATATTTAGAAGTAAAGCGTAAAAAAATATTTCAACAAGAAAAATTAAAACAAAATATGCACAAAAAATTTCAATAACTAACTGAGATACTTCTTTGCAATCATATGCACAAAAAAACATCATTTTTAAAATTTTTAATTTTATTATATAAATTGTGTACTATAAAAGAATTGTTTAAATAATATAAATCTAGTAAATTTAATGTATTCAATCATAATTATTGGCACATTTGTTAAGTGAACTTCACTTGAAAAATTTATAATTGTTGATCAAAATTCTAACTTCACAATTGTCATTGATTTTATTTAATCAAGTGGAGGACTAATGACTTCACATTTTTTTCTTACTGATAATTAGTTTTAAGAAACATATTTCAGGTTTATTATTTCATTTTATTGAAATCTTAAAAGTGTTATACATATATAAATACTAGAATAGACACATTGAATATTAAATTATACATACTCTCAACTTTATTTATTTTTAAAATTAGTTACATTAAAATATATTTCATGACTAATAATAATTAAAAGTAATGAATTTGTAAATATGTAGATAAGCTTTAAAGAATTTATAATATTTTATTTTAGTTAATGATAAAAGATATGAATTACTAATATAAATAATAATTTATGATAAAATATATTTGACCATATAATTACTGTTTAATGTAATAATCAATAATAGAAACTAAGAAATAATTTATTATGTATAAATATCAGTATAGTTTGTTTTTTAATTTAATTTTATTCAAATATTAAATAGTATCATAGATGTTATAAAATGTGTGTATATATATATATATATATATATATGAATATTACATTAGAACTTATTTTAAATTTTATTTATTTTAACATATGTTTGATACAGATAATAATTTAAAATAATAGTTTTATAAATATGTAATTAAATTTAAAATAATTTATAATATCATATTTTACTTAATATATAATTTTTTGTTCTTATGAATTCAAAGTTTAATAATAATAATAATAATAATAATAATAATAATAATAATAATAATAATAGTATAATTCTTTCATAACTATAAATTATGAGATACTGTGATTTTTTATTTATAAATTCAAATAATAAAGAATACTATATATTCATTACGTATAAGAAATATAAATTAGTCTTATAATACGCAATAATAGTGATTTATAACTATTAATAACTTTGCCTTTTTTTTAATTCATTTACAATGAAAAACAATTAGTAACATATGAAAATTAGCATATAATAATATTAAAAAAATAATAACACATATAAATAATAATTCTTATAGATAAATATTAATACTTATAATAATTAAATTATAAGATATAAAATTTGAATTATACACTTATTCTTATATATATGTAATAATAATTATAGATAAATCTCATTACAATGATAATAATCTCATATACCATAATTCTTTATTTTGAATTACAATAACTTTCATAAAATTTACTTTGCACCAAAAAAAAGTTTCACTCATCTATCTCAAAACCTCAACCTCTATTTTTTTTCTTACTCACCCTACACTCCACTAACTCTTCTCAAAACCTTAACTCTCATTTTTTTCATTCATTCTTTTGCCCTACTACCTCATCTCAAAACTCCAACCCCCATTTTTTTTCGGCCACCTTCCTTTGTCCCATTTTTCCATCTTGTAAACAACCCCCCATTTTTTTTCCAACCAATTTCCTCCATCATCCCCTCCTCAATCCTAAAACTACAACCCTTTATTTTTACCAGCCACCCCACTCCGCCATCCCAAAACCCCAATTCCCATTTGTTTTCTAACCACCTTCCTCTTCCCCCACTCCCCCATTTCAAAAATCATTTTTTTTCCCAGCCACCTCTTCTACTCAACCCCCATCTCAAAACCCTATCTCCAATTTTTTCAAGCACCTTTCTCCCCTCATTCCACTATCTCAAAAATCCAACCCTACATTTTTTAACATTATGTGTGTGAAACATCACACTTACATGCAATTTTTTTCCTAGACTACAAATATCCTCCACCGAAGGCAATCCTATTTAAGCTTAGTTGGATCATTATAAATGACAAAACTCTCTCTCTCTCCAAACATTTAACTCAACTGCATACTCATGACTTGAACCTGAGATCACTTGTTAAGCTAGAGAACACCCACATCAATTGATCCAAACACTTGATGATACATTTACATGTAATTTTAATGAAAATAAACAACTAAAGAAATTAAAACAGTATCACATTTATTATCTGTTCAATTATGTGCTCAGAGTTTAGACTTGATAGAAATGTTGATTATAGGATCACAACATCGTTCAATAATAGACAAATCAAGTGAGATTAAAAAAATTAACAACCTTCGTACTTGCACATAATCATGGATTTCTAATTTTTTTTGTTGTTAAAATAGAATTTTTGTTGCTTGTATATATTTCTTGTTTCAGTTTAAATCTAAGTTTTTTTTTTTTTTTTACTTTGTTTAGATCAAATTGGTCTTTTTGTTAATTTTATTATAGTGTCAATTTTGACTGACATGACAATTATCCATCTAATGTGGTATCTATCATATATAGTTCATTGTGTGTTACCAAACTAACTATGCTAGTATGATAATTAAACTACCAGAAAGATTAATTTGATCTAACATAAACACTTTAAGAGACTAAGGTGAAATTTTTAAAACTTAAAAAATAAACTGAAATAAAAAAAATATGGGATCAAAATTCTATTTCAGACCAGCCTTACTTTTTTCATCCTTATTTGAGACCATTTTTTTTTCTCTATTTGATCTCTACATGAAAATGTTTATAAACTACCTAGTAAAGAAAAAGGCATTTGTGACACTAAAGAAGTTTTAAAAAGGACTTCTAACATGACTTCTTACTTATGATTTATTTTGTATGTTTTTTTTCCCTTATACAACACATGTTTTTATTTTGTCTCTGTGGAAAAGAAAAAAAGAATAGTCCCCGTATATAACATATTTTATTTTAGTTTGATGTCATTTATTTGAATAAATATACACAAACATTCATGTGCTATATGACACCTTAAGAGAGAAAGAGAGAGAAGCATATGTATGATAAGTGGTATAATTTGATAGGAAAAAAATAAAGAAAAAAAAATATCAACTAAATGTTTGAAATTTGTGGGTATCTAAGTATAAATAACTATTTATTTTTACCTCTGATCACCCTATTTTTAAGCTGCATAAGAGAAGCTCTAATGAAAATTGTTACACGGTCCCAAGGTAATAAAATAGTGAAGCTTGTGGAGTCATGGAGACTTGTTATAGAAATTCATTATTGAGGTTGTTAGAGTTAGAGAGGTTAGGTAGTTAAAGAATTGAATGGTTACAAAATATTATATGTTATTGCATGCACGAGTTGTGCATGGGATAAAAAGTTAGGGTGTGCAGCTCACAATCCCGCGTTATAATGTTTAGGTTATTTTATAAAAAAATAGTAAATAAATAAACACAATTTTGAAACTTGTAAACCGTTGGATACAATGGTTCATATTCTTTGGTAAACATGTTATAGGGAGCGAGGGGTCTGAGGGGATACAGATTCCCAAAGCAACTTTCAGTTATTTTTTTGCTAAAAAAAAACAAAAACATTGAGACGTGGATCATGGATGTTATTCCATGCAGAGGATTTGTTACTAATATATTTTTCTCTAACACTTAATAAAAATATTATTAAATCTTTTTGACAACATATTAATAAATTTTTGGTAAAATTTTTAGTAAGTGTGAAAAAAATGTTACTAAAGATTATATATGTAGCAGTGATGATTCTTCTACTTAATAGTAATAATGAATTATGATGTCATATACACACATTGTGTTCACACACCATATTTATATGTATTTTTCTTCTTCTTCTTCTTTTAGATCACATGATTGCATCGTAAACCTATTATAGTTGAATAGATATACTATGAACAGCAAAACTCTTTCTCTTAATATTTAATGCAACTGAATATCCGAAACTCGAACTCAAGACCATTAGTTAATCTAGAACAATTAATGGTTAAAGGGAAAAGAGAAAGAGAGGTCATAGGTTTGATTCATTCCACTATAACAAACTAAAAACTAATGTTTGTCGATATAAAAACAATAATTATGATGTGAACAAATCTAGCTTAGGACCACTCATTTGAAAGTTTAGCATAGATGGGAGATATTTTGTGAAATTTGGTTAGCATATTTGGCTCTATCCAAGATGACTACGTAACTTTTGAATAGTGAGGCACTAGAGTATTTTATTTGGAAGATTATGCTTCTATATCTGTGAGCCAAACAAGGTTGCCACTGCTATCTTGCAAAATTAGCATAAACTAAATTTGCATGGCAATTGTCCTTACAAGTAGCATCTGATCTCTCTTTTACCAACATCATCGTGGAGACAGACTATCCCATTAATTAAACTGTCACAAGCTTGGACCAACAAGAGGTTTGGATCTACCTTTTATTTTAAAGGCATCATTCAAGACTACAAAGTCATGCATGTCTACAGACTTCTCACATTTTTGGACAAATTATTGTTTGCAAGAGAAATGTTAGGGTTACACTTTCAAATATTGTGTATTTTCCCGTTTCATACGTGGTTTTCAATGTTTTGAACGTGATTTTCATAAGCTAATGTTGGATTTTCCTAGTCTAGAGGAACAAACTTGCTTTGTTTTTGAATGAGATCCCGTTGCTATTTTATGGAAGAACCGTTTTCAATCATGGTCCATTTTTTGTCCACGTTCAAACCACATTGAGTAACGTTTAGCAACAACCCATGATCTTATCCCAAGATCTTATCAATACCCACATTTTGATCCATGAAGGTTGAACTTTGTGATGGGCAAAACTCTATAAATAGAATTGGACGCTCTCAGTTTTGCATCACCAAGCCTACTCCTTCTTCATATAAACACACCATCGAGTTTGAGTGAGGGAGGGTCTAAAAAGCTAAAATTGTGAAGGCTGAAGAAGGTTAATAACAATGGTTCGAGGTAGGTACCTTTGAAATTTATTTTTCTTCTTTGCTTCTGTTGTTTGATATGAATCTATTGCTTATGGTTGTTAACATGTTTGGATTAGTATTTAGATTTTACATTTGGTATGAGAGCCTTGTATGGTTCTGCCTTACTTCTATTTGGCACTCATATATCTAAAATGTTGTTTTATTGAAATATGGGCATTATGTTTTTGAATGTTTTAATCATTAATAAGACTTAAAATCATATAGAAATTGAGTTTCTAAGCTTTCTGTGAATTAAAATGATGAGTTTGGTGTTGAAAATGGAGAAACCGTCGGGTTTCTATTCAAGTTCACGGGCTACAACCAGATCAAAAGTGACCCGACTGAAAATTGAAGACGGTGGAAACGGTGTCACCTCATTACGTCGACATCACATGAAATATTAGCTCATACTATGAGGGGGTTTTGTTGTTGCTTCCATTGGCCCACTGTGACATCACATGTTTTTATAAGCTAATAATTTGAAGCAGACCTTTTGTTTCTACTTAATTGAAGCCCAATAACTCTTTTGATATCACATGAAAGTTCGAAACACGTTAACATGATGTTCCTGATATTGAAAGCCCTAATATGAGGCCATCATTTTAATCTTTCGAAAGTCCATGTATATTGTTTGCTTTTGAAAGTACTTTAATGAATTTAATTAATATGCTGCTCATAATTAATTTATTATTTATGTGCTTAGATTAATTTAATTAGATGAGATTGCATGTATAATTTTTATTGATGATTATACATATGATAAATAATTAAATTAAATGTTTTATCACATATATGGTTATGAATTATTTAGTTCATTTTAATATGTTTAAATTGTTTGTTTATTTAGTTTAGTTGTATGTTTAAATTTGATATTTATTTAAGCATGCAATATTAAGTTAAATAATGTATGCACATTAAAATTAATGATTAAAGAGCTTGTGTGGTTTCCTTTATTGAATAATGATATGAATATATTGTTTATCTATTTCCTGAAT